>VXBC01001447.1:7953-25925 GCA_013399945.1 Ploceus nigricollis | reverse complement strand
CAAAAAAAAAAAAAAAAAAAGGGAATATTCCACATATGAGCAGGTAAAATTTGCTCATCAGTAGTGTGAAGAGATTGTCATTCACTGAGAATGGGGGACATGTTTTCCATCTGTTATTACTACTTGTACTAGAACTGTTTGGGCAACTGTCCATATGTATTTATTTATTTTTCTATTTTCAGCTGTTTACTCTAATTTGTTAAATTGCACTGATTTGGCAAATTACCTCCCAGAAATTATGACTGCAGTTTTAGCAGTCTGTGGTCCTCTATGAGCTTTTATTTCTATAAAAATATAGTATATAATTGGATATTTTTTCCAAGAGTAGGTAACCTGAATGCTAGTTTACTGCTAGATTTTGATAGATTTGCTGGCTGTAGAAGAGCAATGACAAGACAGTTGGGATATTTAACATATTGCTTCAAGAAAACAGTGAAGTTTAATTTGTGAGTTAAATAGACTTAATGTGGCTACAGGAGTTAGATGGGAAAAATATATTAAAGAAACAGGCAAACAAGTAACTTTTGTGGATACAGAAAATTTTACAAGTATATTTCTGGAATATATTGGGGTATAAGTGCAACAAGTATGATAGTAAGAAAAGAAAATGAAGGAAGAGGGCATCAGTCCAGTTATGAACATACATGCAAAAAATATTACAGAGGATTTTGTTAAAGAATGTGCAGTGCAGAGAGGATGACCAGTAAATGACTGTGTCTTCTGAAGTGCAAAGAGTAGCAACTCAAATAAAGGTCAACTATGCTTAATTCCCTTTGTCCATAGAAACCTTTTGGAACAGACTTGGACCACTAAGCTCTTGATTTACAATACTACTTATACATTTTAATTACAATCACAGAGAAATTACGACTGCAGTTTCCAAAAGAATAATTTTATGGGGAGAAGTCTTCCCCTTCTTTAAAACAGACATTATGAGATAGTGTGGATAAGTTTCATGGGTTGGTTTGAAGTGTATTTAACTGTTCCTAAGACAAGGAATGCATGTTTGAACTCTTTAATATCTGTTGTTAAGCTGTAAAAAGGTTATTGCCTCTGCATTTACTTTTCCTAAAATCTGAAAGCAAAGATATTTCATGGACAGGATTTTGGATCGTATATTGGAATATAGCCAAAAGGTCATTGCAGCTTAGTAAGTAACAGTAGTAGATGAGAATAATACTGAAGAGTACCTTTTCTTGTCATTGGGCATACTCTCAACTAGCCCAATGCAACTAGCCAACACAGATGAGGCCAATTAATATCCTGTGTGCAGAAGAACTCACAGATTCACAGAATCAAAAGGACATTCCTCTGGAGTGTGTCTCATCTCAGCCCTGTTCAGAGCATGGTCACCTGCAGCAGTTTGCTCAGAGGCAAAGTTTTGTATAGCTAAGAATGGAAACTCAATGACCTTTCTGGGCAACTTTGTTCTCATATTCAACTATCCTCATAGTAAAAGCTATTTTTTCCTGAGTTACAGTTGACTGTGTCTTAGCAAATGGAACTGACTTGGCCATTAACCAGTTCAGTGTTCTCTGTCCTTGCAGCAGTGAAACCACCCTGCAGTCATAGTAAACAGAGACACCTATTTTGGAGTAGATCTTTCCATCTATTAAACTTTATAAACAATCAGATCAAGAAATTCAAGTAAATTAGATAAATCTTGCTTCCTTTTTGGCCATTTTCTTGTTGACAAGAAAATAAGCCTTTTCTTTGTTCGAAGATATAGTATCTTATTCAGCACAGTAAGATTTGTATCCAAAATCTTAAACAAAAGCAAACCTAGATAGATAGATGGTGTAAGTCCTAGAGGAAATGCCTAACCATTAGGAGGTCTGCTTGAGTCACAGTTTATATATATTTTATATGTTTGATACATGCTCAGTTACATAGGATTTGGTTGATTAGGAACTTAGTGAATGTTAAAGAGCTCTAGAAATTGTGTGGTGTTTCTCAGAAACGGACAAACTAGAGAGAAAAGTGATTGTTCCCATGATGCATCCTGTCATGGGGATTCTCATTCTCAGGTTTTGGGTGTATTTTTTTTTTTTTTTAACAAATTAATTTATGTGGATATTCCTTGTAGTTTTAAGAAATCACAGATTCCCTAATTTCAGTTTTCCACTGATGAAGAGCAAAAGGTTCCTCATTCTAGATCTTTTAGGTTCTAAGGAAGAGAAGTTACAGCCATCTTGACAGACTTTGTATATTGTTTGCTTTTATAAAGTGCAGCTTTTTGATTTGGTTCAGAAGACTGTAGCCTGAACTTAAATCTTTTGAACACAGTAGTTCCAGCACTCTGAATCATACCACCATAGATTAGTTTGGGTTGGAAGGGACCTTTAGAGGTCATCTAGTCCAAGCCCTGCGATAAGCAGGGACACTTTCAGCTAGGTCAGGTTTCTCTGAGCCCATCCACAGGCCTTGAAAGTATCCAGGGACAGAGCATCCACCAGGTCTCTGGAGAATCAATTAAATAGTGCTTCATAGCCTTCATCATAAAAAAAAATTCTTTCTTCTGGCTAGTCTGAATCTACCCTCTTTCACTTTAAAACCATTACCCCTTGTCCTGTCATTATGGGCTCTACTATAAAAGCCTGTCCCCATCTTTCTTGTTAAGTCCCTTTAAGCACCAGAATGATGCAAGAGAGTCTTCCAAAGCCTTCTGTTGTCCAGGCTGAACAATACCAGTTCTCTCAGCCTTTCCTGTTCCATCCCTCTGATCATTTTTGTGACCCTTTTCTGGATCTACTCCAACAGATCCATGTCTTTTTTGTACTGATGACCCCAATATTGGATGCAGCACTCCAGGTGGGGTCTCATCAATGTGGAGTAGAAGGGCAGAACCACCTCCTTTGAACTGCTGATCCCCTGCTGAATCTTGATCTCTAAGAAGAAATATGCTTCTAAGAGAAATTTTTGAAAAGCACAGAAATGCAGAACAGGAAAATGGGAAATCTTAAATGATGATGAAGAATTTTAAAGGCTTTCTCATAGTGTGTGTAATCTGGTCACTGCAGAGTGAAAAGCTATTAAAATATTTGTAGAACCCCTGTTTGTTATGATCGACACAGAGAAAGATAAACACTGTAGTTATAGTGTGTGTGTATAATAGAACACGTTGGTGAGAGATAATAAATGATTTTTCCTGTTTACCTAAACTGTATAGATCAGAGATCACCACAGATCTATACAGATCACTGTAGACTTCTAGTACATGGCATTCATTCTAAATCTTGTAATGCATGCAATACTTCATTGGAAAATACTTCTAAAGCATGTAATACTTCATTGGAAAAAGATTTATGATTCCCTTGCTTTCCAGGTTACTGTTAAAAATTTCTTGTTATTTTATTACCTGGTTTTGTAAAATAGTTTTAGAAATTTTCATTTCTTTTTATTACTTTTTTTTTTTAATTTAGTACAGGTCTTATGTGTCTCACATATTTAACCTTGTTCATCACTTCCTTTTCTCTTCCTCTTCTCCCTTTCTCTTCTTCCCATTCTAGTCTGCCCTCCACTTTCATTTTTCCTCTCTTCCCTCCTCTCATCTCTGTTCTCTCTAGAAAGAAAGAGGGAGCTACATCTCAGTGAGAAGTAGTTTTTCAATGCAATGTTGACATTACTTTCATGGCTCAAATTAAACACCCATTCTCCATTGTCTCACTGGCTAAAAGTTGAAGTCTCATTTCTTGGCAGATAGAGGCATACTTTTCAACAGAAGATTCACTTTGGACATGACCTTGGGTCCTCCATTAATTCTATGATTTTCAAGCATTGAATATTTTGATGAGCTGCCATAGATTAATTTGATTTAGTTACATATCTTTACTGCAAATCAAAATTTCTTGTGTCTCCTATTTTCATGATTCTTCTCTGTGCTGCTGGTCAACTAACATTTCACCTTTTTTTCCCTCCTTGCTGCATTAAAATGGAGCAGTAAACCTGACAGGTGAGAAGTGAAAAGTAATCACTCTTCATTTAATACAGAAAAGGAGAAAAAAGAGAAAAAAAAGTCATCATGATAATGATCTAAGACAAAACATCTGTCAGTCTTAAGTGAATGTAGGCAGTAATCTATCAATGAGGGCAAGTGCAAGATTTGCTGTGTTATTTACAGCACTGAAAAGTAATGTAATGCAAGCAGCAAAGTTTCACTGAGGTTTTTTGTGTCTCCATGGGGTAAATCTTCAAGAGATAGCAGAGCTCGACAATGCTCATATGATTTTATTTGTGTTTTAGTGATGTGCAAGGAGTGGTTGTACACAATAATCAAAGTTCTTGAAGGAATCCATGGTTGTAGTTGAGGCATTAGCTACTCTAAATGTTCATAATGTTCCATATACATAAACTCAACACTGACTTATAGTTCTACCAGTGAAAATGATACAGTGATATAATTTTTCCTTTCTGGAAATTTTTTCCCAACCTATCTCAGAATCATTGCATAATCTGGAAGAATTGAGATGTCTTCTGCAGGCTGGAGAGATTAAAAAAACCAGAATATTCCTCCAATTAATAATACATAATAAACCATTATGTTATTCTATAAGTATTCAAAATATTCAGATACATGATTGGTAGAGATTTTAGTGGTTTTATGAGACTAATATGAAATTGCAGCCTGGTACTAACTTTCAAGTGGAAAAAAGTTAAATGAAGCTTGTCCCTGGACAGTTCCAGAAACTTAAGGAGACTTATGACTCCTGCACTTAAAGAGAAGGAAGTACAGGGTAAAAGACTTTTTGAAAGCTATATCACACATCTTCAGTAAGAAGAAAGGGCTGAGTGCTACTGTGAAAGGAGTTTGGAATAGTCAAAATCAAAAGAAAGGAATCTCAAATACGTTTATATGTACTAATTTTGTTTTTAAAAGACTAAAAACAGAATAATTAGGTTTAAATTTTTATTGCTTCACTAAAGAGAAGTTAATACATACATTAAGGTATTTGCTGGAGAACAGGTGAGTGTTTTTACAGTAAAACTTTTTCTTTTTTCCAATAAAACCATAGGACTAGTGGCTTTCAAAAATTCAGGCAATGGTGTTTGACTTTTTTGCATAACGTTTGAAATCTCGCTGTATGTCACCTGGTCTTCATTGTTTCAAAAGCAGCAAGAAATTGACTGGAGTAATAACAGATTTATCATTGTCACATTGTGAGTCAATGAGGAAAAAGAAAGTGTTATATTAACGTTAATATTGGGCACCTGGAAAACATTCTGCTATCATTGCCCTTAAAATAATCTCAGTTCTGTTTTCACAACATAACTCTTCCTCTGTTTGCTTCTTCATTTTATGTTACATTAAAAATATCAGCCACATTGTGTTTTAATTCAGGACCCCACAGGTAACTTGTGAAGAAAGATTCCACTGTCTGTATAAAAATGCAGAGTGGTAGCTACTCTTCATGTAACACAGTTCTCCATGTTTTACATCAGATAATGATACATACAGATAATAGAAGCCAGTTTTAACAAAAGTGTCAGTGAGAGCACACATGGATTTTGCTTCTCTCTAGAGAAAGGGAAACACAGAGAACTTTCTTTCTCTTTTTATCTTTCATTCTGTCAATTTTTTTTAATTTTCCATCCTTTCCAGTGAAAGTATTAATTTGATTAGAAATATTCATACAGATCTAAGCCTTGAATATATCTAGACCTGGTAAGACATATGAAGATTGCATATTTCAGCCCTTACAAAGATGAGAGGAAACAGAGCAAATTCTTACATCCTAGAAAGTGAAAAGAATAGATGTCTTCTTGAATAGGTGTCTTCTGTACTGTTCTTTCTCATATTAAAAATACTTAAAGAATGCATATTATTTTTTATAGCAGTGCAGAGCTCTGTGTATAAGATAAGAAATATTTAATGACAAAAACTTGGGGTGGTCTAGCTCAAGAGTTGGCTGCTTTTTATGAAGGTATAGCTAGGTAGCATTTAAAATATGAGAATTGACTGAATTTTTATAGGTTTAATGTTATAAAAGTAAAGTATTGGGATGACCAGGAGAATGTTCAGGAAGAGCAATTTAGGGCAGAATGCAGCTATTTTCTCTCTGACCATTTTACCACTGCAAATTGTAGGTACCCTACCCACCACACATAATTATATTACCTTTGCACTGCATCAAATACTTTTTCAGAAGTAAACATCTTGCCTTTAGACTATAATGCCAAACATTCAGGCACCTTTGTGAAGCTAACATGTCTATCTTCTGTTTATGTGTATTCACCTTCTCCATGCAGGAAGAGGGCTGAATCTGACTCTAGAAAGAGCAGCATACCCAACAGCAAGGAGGTTCCCTCTCACCATCCCACAGATCCAGTGGAGCTGCGACGCCTTAACTTTCAAACTCCGGGTAAGCAACAGTAATAACTCACTGAGACCTCTGTGATCACAGGCTGATTACTGGTGCTATTACAGAAAAGAAAATATATTTGTTTGAAAATATGCATTTTGATCGAGGGTTTCGGGGGATGTTTTTTTAGTTTTTGCTGCAAAATATGTTTCTTCATTACCTTTTGAAATAATTAAGTAATTTCTTTACTTAAAAGAAAAGCCTGCTTGAAAAAAAAAATTTGAAGTTTTGTAAAAAAAAGCCCAAAGACACATATGCTCTATGGGTGTGCTTTATCTGCTAAAATTCCAACTTAAACCTAACAATGCTAGAAAATACTACTGGGAAATGTACAACCCTCTGTTTATTAATGATATTTTTATGGACACTTCTTTGTAAATAAGCTTCCCTTTTATCTACTACTGCATTATCAGGTAATATATTAACATCATTGTGAATTCCACTGGTTTGCAAATGTACAACACAGAAGAGAAATACATAACTAGATAAATGGTCTTGATGTTGAAAATAAGGCTGTACGGTATGGTCAAGGAGGATATTAATATGTCAGTAGTTTTGAGGTCAGAAGGAACACACTCTCAAATACTTTATTAAATTTTTTTTCATTAATCACTGTTTTATTAAAGCTGTTTAATCTGATAGTCAAGAAGCATGAAGAGAGAAATATTTAAAACAGTATTTTTACCACCTTTGCAGGAGTCAACTTTTACTTAAATTGGCTTTGTTTTGATTAAGTTATGTCCCAGCAGACTTGTTTTCTACTACAATATATTTGCATGGAGTCTGAAGCTAATAAGATGCTAAATCTTCCTGAGCCTCATGTTTTTGTCAAACTTACTATATTAAGTAAGAATGGTAGTGAATTCAAGTTCAAAAAAGCAGGAAATTAAGTGCTTGAGATGCTGAGAATTAGCTGCTGAAGTTGACACGATAAATACTATTAAAGTGCTAAGTGAACATGCAAATCTCATTCCTGATCTTCTAAATAATGATTGTATTGAGATGATGTTGCCCCAGAAGGAGTGTGTCTGCAGAGTAATGAATGTGGCTAAAGACCCACACTTCATGCACATGGCAGAAGTAGAAAGGGAAGAGTCTGGAGACTTGAGTTTTGCTCCAGCCTTGCTCTTTCAGTCTGTTCCAGTACACTGCTCCTAGCAGCTGGAGCAAATCAAGTGTGTTTCAGGAGCACATCTTCTAATTTAGTTTCATCTTAGTGTAGGAATCTTGTTGACATGCTCTGGGACCTGTCTAGCATAGGAACAGTAAATGTAAGTAATTGAAAGGTTTTATTCAGTGTCCTTCTGAGGCTACAATTTCAGTGGTGGCTCATTGTTTCTGGGTGAAGTTTTAATCTGTTACTCAGCACTTCTGTAAAAGTTTTAAAGGGTTTTACAGTGAAAGAAATATACATACAAATAATTGAAACATGACAAGAACAAATATTGTTCTTAAAGTCTAACTTATGCCTAAAAGAAGTAATTGTTTGTACACAGATATATAATGAGTAGAGTAAATGGCTTACTAGAATCACAGAATTTTTTTGTTTAAAAAACAAAAATCATTAACTCCAACCTAAAATCATTAACCATTAACTAAGCACCTTATTTTCAACAATAAACCGTGTCCTGAAGTGAGACACCCACATGTTTTCTGACCACTCCAGGGCCAGTGATTCCACCAATTTCCTGGGAATCCTGTTCCAATGCCTGATGACCCTTTCATCATGAAGAATTTTTCCCTAATATCTAATCTGAACCTCCCCAGCGTACCTTGAGGCCATTTCCTCTTCCTGTATCACTTGTTACCTTGGAAAAAGAGACTGCCCCCACCTGGCTTCTTTCAGGCAGCTGTAGAGAGCATAGGGTCTCCTCTCAGCCTCCTTTTCTCCAGGCTAAACACCCCCAGCTCCCTCAGCTGCTCCTCAGAGAACTTATGGTCCAGACACTTCCCCAGCACCATTGCCCTTCTCTGGACGTGGTCCAGCACCTCAACATCTTTCATGGAGTGAGTGCTCCAGAACTGAACACAGGATTGGAGGTGTGGCCTCACCAGTGCTGAGTACAGGGGGACAATCCCTGCCCTGACCCTGCTGGCCACACTATTGCTGGTACAGGCCAGGATGTCAGGATGATCTGCTCAAAGACCTTCCCCAGCATCAAGGCCAGGTTGACAGGCCTGTAGTTTCCTGGATCCTCCTTCCTGCCCATCTTGTTGATGGATCTCCTATTTGGAAACCTCCAGTCAACAAGAACATCCCCATATAGGCAGGACTGCTGGTACATGAGGGAAGGAGGCTCAGTGAATACTTTAATCAACTCCCTTGCTACCCTTGGGTGTGTCCCATCCAGTCTCACACAGTTGTGCAGGTCTAAGTGGTGTAGCAGGTTGCTGACCATTTTTTTCTGGGATCAGGAAGACTTAGTTCTTCTCCCCATCTTTGTCTTCCAGCTCAGGGGTCTGGATACCCACACAACAGTTGATATTGCTATTAAAAATTAAGGCAAAAAAGGCATTAATTACTTCAGCCTTTACCTCATCGATCGTCACTATGTTTCCCTCTTCATCCAATAAATAATGGAATAAAAACTAGATAGATAAGCCTAATTTTCTGCATTCCATTTATTTAGATGCAAAATCTTACCTATCTGTTTAGTATTCATCATCATTAAAATGAAACATGAGGGGAAAGAAATCCCGCTGCCAAGTGCTAACATATAAAATTAATTTATTGTAATTAATTTTTAATTTACATTGGGAAGGTAAAGTTATTAAGAAATGGCAGAATTTGTAGCACTTGTAGACACTGCAATTCCATGTCATTGATCTGAAAAGAACTGGAGAGGATTTAAAGCATACTTTTTCTTCTATAGTTTATCTTCTATAGTTTATCTGTGAAGTTTGCAGTTTTCTGTGAAGCTGTTGGAGCAAAACATCTGCAATCTGCTTATACTAGGAACTCCTCTTCTTTGCTATAATCCTTTTCACAGACTGGAGTATTATGATTATTATTAAAAATACAGTGCATCAAATGATGTTATTTTTTTCTATTATTATCCTTAAGATCCCTAGATGCAAGTCAGGCCATTATACTACTCATCATACAACCAGATATCAAGGAGAAAAGTCTTACCCATTAGATTTGTCTTACTCTGTTACACTTGCTAATTAACATGTTCTTGGTATGTAAACAGTCACAGTGAAATCAAGGTACAGTTCTTTTGTTAGTAAAAGCAGAATTTCACTTAAATTAGCTTCAGTTAGGGCTGCCATGTCATTAAAATCTGACTGAGTTTAGCTTAGGTGTTTAGATCCTACTGGAATATTTATCCATCTCCCAGCCGGCAACACACCATCAAATAACATGCAATAAAATTTTTTTAAGATAAACGTAGAGAAACTACAGAAAGGCTATGCATTCAGGACATCAGCTTTGTTGGGTTTATTGTTCTTTCACTTTCAAATGTACGGGTTTTATTTTCTGCAAGGTAGCAGAACTAGATAGGGGGGTGGGTACTGCAAAGGAGGCAGCTGAGGGAAGGGGGTAGGGCTGATGTGGTTATGTGTTGGGCTCCTTTTACTGAGAAGTCTGCCTCAGAAAATGAGGCATTTCTCAACATTGCCTGCAGATAAAACAAGGGACAGACTGGTGAATGTACTTTGAGTACAAGTGCATCAAGGTAGATGATTTGACATAGTTGTTATTCTAATGATTTATTTCTTTAGATTATGAAAGCATCCACAGTTTGCTTGGAGCCTTCCAGGCAGACCAACGACCAACTACTTCCAGTGGTAGAGGAAAACAATTTTGAATGAATCCATAATGTACAGGAGTGTTAGAGAAAAAAATTCTAAATTACATTGGCATATCTGGACTGGCAGTTCTCATTCACCTTGGAGAGGTGAATGAGACACTCCTATAAAATTATGTATTGTCATAAACTTTAGTACTTTAGGAGATTTCTCAACAGCCACATTCCAAAAATGCTGTCAATCATATATTTTGTATAAGGAAAGACCTGATCAGATACAGATATCAAAATAATTTCAAACCTAAATCCTTGCATAATTTTGAATTTCTAACCACAATTTTAAATTACTCCCAATACAGAAGATTAGGTATATATTTTTGACAAAAAATGTGAGAAAGCAATATTTTATCTTTGGTGATATTTAGAGAATCATTTTGGTACAAACATGCTGTACTTGTAATAAAATTTTCAGTTCAGCATGAGGATGTTATAAAATTTCACAGTCTAAACTACCAGCACAGGAAATGTCTTGCTGTCCTTTCATTTTTTATTGTCTACATTCTTCAATAATGTAAGGAGATCTAAAGAGCTTTAACCTAAAGAGTTTCCTGTCTTACCTTGTTCAGAAAGGATCAAATTTATTTCTGGCTTCCCTCCTCATTGGATGAAGTAACTCCATAGATAAATTTCACACTTTGCCTTGACATTTGGAATAGCCCACAGTGCTGTATCTGAGACCAAGATCCCAGGTCCGTCTGTGTTATCCAAAAATGTGTATGTGTTAGATAAGCCCATATGCCAGTGAGTGGGTCACAGCAGTGCCAAGTTCTCTTTGAGTAAACATGAAAATACCCAATCTCTCAGTAGGATTTCGTTTTTAAGTCTGTTATTCTTCCATACTGGAATAGCTGAAGAAAAGTCTATCACATTCTGACCTTTCTACAAGTTGCCTATGAAACACAGAATTAAAATCATTAACCTGATGATTTTAATGCATCAAATTTTAGGGGTGCACAAATTTTAGGGGTCTCTATGCCACATGGGAGAGTTAAGGTAAAGAAGGGGTAATAATTAAGCCTCACAAAAGGTTTCATCAAATAAGGCAGCCCGGTTGTGCAGAGGAAAATTAACCCAAATTGAGTAGTTTGAGTGGGTTCTAAGAGATCCAAGGCTCGGGCAGACTTCAATCTGCCAATCAGCCAGAGAAATAAATTAAGTCATGCCTCAAAAGTGACTGATTTTTTTATCCTCATTTAACTATAAAATGTGTCACACTTATAAGTAATTTTTGTAATTGGGTGCCAATTAAACAATTATCTCATTATATCTTATGAACTAAATAAGATGCTTTTAAATACAAGAAAAATAAATAGAGTCATTACAGCTCTAAGTTAAAGACTTTTTTTTTTTAATTAGATAAGTGCTCACTTATTCCCTGAGTTGCTAAGGAATTTCCACAAACTTATTACCATGATAAAGAAGGAAAAGTATAAAACATCTTCAGAGGAAAAGGGTGCAAACAACAAAAAAAAAAAGGTGGAAAAAGTAATATCTGGGTTTAGTTACCTGCTTTGCAAGACAGCAGAAATTTTTTGCATAGTTTGTCCGCTCAACATCTTTTATGAGAGTCATGACAATGCTGAAGGAAGTACTGTGCTTTGTCTCCAAAAAACAGACTAAAATGCTTTCTCATAGTGAGCCATCATACATATAGCTCTTCTTATGCACATGTCTCACATGGAGGTGTTAGGCACCTGAGAGAGGTGCAGCTCCTGATGCAAACAGCACTTCTCTGATATCCCGTTTTGCTTTGAAACCTGGAGGAACCCAGAATCTGCTTAGCTAGGAGACCAAGTTGAAAATTCTTCTCTTCACAAGAGTTATCCCTTTTTTTCCCCCTGGATTTTAGACCATAGTTTTTGTGGCATCTTATTGTATTTGATATTTTTAGCTCAAGACCTGCAAGTTAGGTTTCCCCTGTTCTCACTATAGGTAACTTTTACATGTCACTCAGAGGTGGTGCTTCTGCTATGAGACTGTGGAGTTCCTAAGGCTCCTTGTTAAAGCTCAGTCTTTGTTGCAGAAAAAGATAAACTGCTTTCATTCCAGAATAATTGATCAAGTTTTGAAGAACATAAAATATTCTGGAATAAAAGTGGCATAATTTTGCAATATTATATATGCATTTGTAATTATTTTAGAATAGCTGTTGCAGAATGATATATTTCTCTAGAGATTGTCTTGTACATTTGTCTTTGTAATTTCATGCTCTGGCTTAGCTCTGGCTCTGTGAAAATGAAATTTTAAAGTAACAGTAATTTTCATGTACTAAAGACACTCTTGATAAATTTTCATGAATGCTGAATTCCTTCTGAATAAGAGTTATCTTTACTTTTTTCTGTTTTCCATGTCAGAATTTAAAGTAGGTATTCTTTTCTATCTTTTTGATAAGGATAAGTCTCAACAACCACTGTTACTTATTACTTCCTTTTTCTATAAAGGGATATTTTAATCAACATAGATTAGTATGTAAAAGAGTGTTCTGTATTATTAAATAAAAGTGAGAAGTTTGTAAAGTCACAGACAATTAATTCAACGTGGACCTAAAGTACCACTCATTTCCTAAAGAAATTTCTGTGACAATTATGTGTCACATTTTCACTTCATGTAGATTATAGTCTGTATCCTAGCAGATTTGGTCTCTAATTTCTAAGTTTGGTCTTGTTTATTGTGTGTTAGTGAACCTACAGTTCCAAATTGGTAAATAAATGTATGTGTCATACATATTTCTAAAAGCCTTTATCATAAAACCTGACAAGAAACAAAATCCTAATTTAACGCACTAATGACAAGCCTAAAACACCCACTTGATTAGCTGTGATAAAGGAATATAATTAACAGGTTTAATGTCTGTTAACGTACAGATGATTTCTGACCTTGCTCTCTTAGTTTTTTCCTTGAAATTGTGGCAGAAATAGTACTTCATGTTCCTTAGTTATGTATTTACCACAGATTAACCAGAGGATAATTCTACACTGTAATCAAACCATATATTGTTATTTAAGTCATGTAAAGGGATTACTACTAGGCTGCATAAGATCAATTGCATTTGGCAATCTTCTACCAAGTCTGAAAATAAAATTTTTTAATGGGTACAGTTTTAACTGTGTTTTGCATGTGGTGGTTTTGGGGTTTTTCTTTTCTTTGAGTTTTCAGGTGTTTTTATCTCTTTTTTTTAAAAAAAAAAAAAAAGAGATACTGTTTTTAAAAGAGAATTTGAAAGCATGTTTCAGCATGGTATTTCTTTTGACTTTTTAGCATGTCACAGGACCTGTTGTAATTTAGCTGTATTTTGTCTTTAAGTTTTTGTGTTGTCATGACATGTGTTGGTTGGTGTGGGAGTGTGTCATCAAATAAGTGTATTTTCTTATTTGTAACCACAAAAAGAAGTGAGTTTAGCTGTATTTTAACTGGGATCTTTTGAGTCAAGTTCTACACCTGCTCAATTGAAGCCTCATGCTTTTGCATGAGGTGTGATGACATCTTAGGATGTTTATTCATAGCATATTCTGTTATGATTCACAGACTGATTACATAACAAAAGCCCTCCAGCAGTTCTTTTAAAGAATAACTACTTCTCTCATATCAGTAGAGCCCATTTTATGTATTTAAAGTATGAAAATAGAATAAATGCAGTTACTTTGTAAGTTAACTGCCAAATATTATTTGAGGAAAGTTATTCAAAGTGTAATTGCTGAAAATGAGACTTAGAGGAAGGGTTTAAAGGCAGTTAAAATTTGTCAGCTTCTGAAGTTGTAGGTAGTTCCTCCTTTTGCCTTAGAAAAATTTACCTTCAAATTTCTTATTTGCACAAAGTGTTTAATGTGAAATCTCCCCTTGGAAATGTCAAGTGTCATATAGAGAATTAAAAAAAAAGAATGGGTGTGTAGCATCTTCAGAAAAATATTCCTTCACAGTAAGTTAATTATTATGATTTGTGTTCATGATGCTGGTGATTTAGTCAGGTTCACTGTGTGGTGAGTGAGTCTCATACTCACTGGGTTTATGACCTTTATATTTACAGTAGGGTAACTGCACCTTTAAATATCTTAGCTGAGTTACCAGATGCTGTTTTGTGCATGTCTGAAGTGCCTGTATGTACAAGATGATTGATTATGATGGTCTACTGCTGTTACTAATTTGTTTCCCATTTCCGATTGGCTTTTACTTTTTACAGCTTTGAGCAGTAATTCAGTCCCCTACGCCTCCCTGATTGGCTCTGTGTCCTCCCTCTCTAGCCAAACTACCACTCAGTCCTTATATGATAATAACTCTCTCCCACGATTCGCTCGAAAAGGTCTAAACATCTTTGTCTCTATTATTTTCTCTGTTCAAGCACTGTTTTAGATGTACATCAGTCCACCTCCATTTCTGGATCAATCTAGAGTTCTCTTGTGCCTCTTCACCCACATATTTTCCATAGGGGTGCTTGATCTGGATCAATCCGTCTAATTATTAGATGACTGTCACCCACACTCATTTTGAGAGTAGCCAAGTCCTAAATAAAATTTGTAAGAAAATGGGAGAGAAGCAGAGCTGCAGCAAATAAATTAGTACTTAGAGACTAATTTTTTTAATTGAAATTTTTAAGTAATCTCCCCACTGATCTGAATATTCTGCTTTGTTAGTTGACTGACAACTTGCCTTAATGTCTTACCATCACAGATGTGCTATGAAGATTCCCTAAAACATATATATAGGGTCAGAAGAATTAGGGCCAGTGCTGCTGGACATTATTTTGGAGTCTATTATGATGCTTGAAATGTCAAAGAATCCAAAAGAAAACAGGAATTAAAAGCAAAATTAGAAGAATTAAAAGAATTAAAGCACATACTATAGTGTGACTGTGTTGTAGCCACATGGTCATGTTCAGCTATGTTTAAAGGAAATGCAAGTCAACTGTCTTAGGCATGCTCCTGAAAGTCACGGTGACAAAGCAAACTGCATTGTGCAACATGCCTTCCAGCTTGAGCCCCCTTGAGTCATCAGTGTTTTCCGTTTGTAATTCCAAGAGATCCTGGGGTTCACTAGCTTAACTTTTTCTTGCCAGCTCTGATTTCTTCCCTAAGCTATTGAAACCTCACTTACATTTTAGGTGTGATAGTCTAAAGTATGGAGAGAAGAATGTAAGCATTTTGGAGAAAGCTCACGAAGACTAATAGCTTGAAATAAATATGTGCACAAAATTTTGCCTGTCAAATCTTAAGCTGGCAGATTGTTCTAGTTGACCCCACATCTTTTCTGTCTTCTCTAATTTTTTTTTTTTGCCTTGCTGTCCCTGTACCCCCTTACATACCCATCTGTACTTCCAATTCCAAGCTCTTCTTCTTTTTCACTTAGTATCTTCATCAGTGGACAAAGATGTTTACACCTGAAGTAGATTGTAGGTACTTTTAGAGGTTGATAAATGGGGTTAAAGATCAAGCATAATTTAAGGTACTAGTGCAGTCAGCATGTGAGTCCAGCCAAACTGTACAACCCCTGCCTCTACAATCTGCTACTAGTGAAAACATTTTTGAAGTTCTAATTGTCTTACGTCCAATGTTGTCTTCAGTGACTGTTGTCTTAAAGCATGTTGTTCTAGTCATTCATAGCTGCATGTCAGTCACCTCAGAATTCTGCAAAATACTTAAGTATTTCTAATTTAGAGTACACAGTCAATCTTCTATACCTTGATGCATTATTATTATTATTATTATTATTATTATTATTAACAATCTTCAATTTTTCAATTTCATTATTTTATGCTTTATTTTATAAGTTAGTTTTATGTTGGTTTAGGTTTCTTTTTTTTTACCATTTTCATTGCAGGTTCAGGTGTCTCTGGTTACCTTGGTAACCTTCATTATTCAAGTTTGTTTTTCTTGATTATGCATAAGTCACTTTGTTTTCTGTCAAAACACTATTGTTTCCCCTTTAGGGCTCTTTCAGTGTCTGTTTCTCAGTTAACATTTCCTCATCTGATTCAATAGAGTTTTCATTTCATGCATTGCAGTAGAAGGAGTTTGAAATGACATTAAGAGTCATTACTCAAAGCAGAGGTCAACATTAGGTCTAACAGTTTCATTTTTCCATGCCTAGCTAAACTCATTGACACTAGCTCTTTACACTAGGAATGTTAGCTTTGGGAATACGTTTGGTGACTTCTTTTAATTTGGCTTGAGAGCTCATCTATGCAGAGCATGTCCTGCTTTGAGTAACCAAACTATTTGCCTGCTTCTCTCACATATGACATCTTTACACATTTATAGACATTCTAACTACTGCATTTTCTAAATTTTAGAGCAATGCCATCACTGTAGTTTACTTTAAATTTTGTTCTTCTTTCTTGTTCAACAGGTATGGCCAGTCATCCCCCAATACCTATCCTGGAACTTGCAGATCACATTGAAAGATTGAAAGCAAATGACAATTTGAAGTTCTCACAGGAATATGAGGTAATTTTCCCCACGTCTTTACTATTCAAATTTTAAATGTGACATGCTTTCTGTTTCCAAGACTTCTCTCTGATATGGTGCCAGGTTTGTATGATATTAAAACCATGATAAAAAATGGTGTAAAAGGACTACATTGGTGGGGTGGCTTCTTTGCTCATAAAATCCTGTTCTCTTTTTATAAGGATACATGTCAGGTAGATTCCGTGGACACATACTTTAAGTAATGTGTGAATGATAGAGCATAGACTTGTTTTAATATACAGAGACATATCTCTGTCCTGCAGTTTAAAGATCCTTAGGTTATTTAAAAAATCTCCTGTATAATGTTGACAGGATGCATACAGCCAAAGCTCCAAAAAAGGTTCGGTCCCCTGCTTTAATTTTTTACATGAGATAAAAGGGTTTGCAAGTGTCTGTTGTCTCTTCTAGTGCAGCAGTTTCAGGACATTGTATTTTCCTCCTGTCAACAATACCACTTCGATAAATTGTGAATGATAGTCTAGAAGAGCATGAAAGAATTTAACTGGAAGACAGTAATCATTTACCAGCCACCTTGTCAGTAACACATGGAGTATATAGGTATTGCTATAGTGGAGGGTAACAGCCTCTCAGGTCAGTAATTTGTGGCAAAAGGGACATAGGGAGCCATCCATTAAACCTGGTAAATTATAGCTTTCACTTTAGTGCCAAAATATTTTCCATGTCAAAAATATGTGGATCAAGTATACACTGAACCATCAGCAAAGAAGTGCTTCTATAGATCAGCTGTAGGTGATCATGTCAGTGATCCAAGGATTAACAGCCCCCAGAGGGATCACTGACACTGTATTTTCTTTATGGTCTGGTGTGCCACTAATCCTTGCTTAAAATCCTCCAACACTTTTTCAGCATGGTGGAGTAAAAGCCTGAGTTGCTCTTATTTTTTAGGGACCGCACATTAGTTGTGTTTGAAGGTTCATATGGACACTGGCAGTGCAATAAAAAACACTCAAGATGACTTTCACATTTTAGTTTCATAGTAACATGTTACTGCAGGGTACATGGAAACCCTATATATTTCCATTGTATTTTAAAAGTCTTGACAGAAGATGTTAAAAATTAATACTAAATACTATGATAAAGAACTACAATTTCTTATTTTTTAATTGAATGTAGTATTCAGAAAGTCCTTAAGACTGCTGTAAGAAATAATCTCATTAGATATTAAAAGGAAAACACAGTTTCAGCAATTCCTGGAAATAAATTTGTTGAAGAACAACTTAGGATTGCTGTTTACTGTTGCCTTCACACAAAAAATGTGGGAGAATCTCCTCAGTTTTCTATGTGTAAACCCTGTGTTCTTAAGTATGGAGATTGTAGCATAT
>VXBC01001446.1:289551-302685 GCA_013399945.1 Ploceus nigricollis | reverse complement strand
CAGACGCAGAAAGACCACACTTCTTTTTCACTAGGTAGCACACTGGTATGGACTGCAAAATTCTATGTCCTACTCATAGTCTGGCAGGAGCTCAACTCGTGTTCATGGATACTCATCACAGCTGGTGTATGTGGCATCAGTAATTACAAGGTCACAGTCATAACACTATAATCAACATTCTGTCATCACTTCCAATATAGGGTGATATTTTCAAGGTTTGTAATCTTTATGAAATTAAAAATTTATGTAGAATTATTATGATGCAAATGTCTCCAGCATAAAAGTTTGTGCTTTTCTATTTTGGGATTAAAAAAACAGTCTTCCATTCTGTTTCTCTATGAGAGCAGGAATCCTTTCTAACTTTAGGTAATGATTTCTCCTCACACTCCTGTCTTTCCTCACCTTGAAGATTTTATAATAATGAAATGTGGCAAGTACTTAATCACCATTATGCACTTAAGATTTTGAAAAATAATGTTTAAAAAAAAAAACCCAGAAAAAAACCCTTAACCAAACAAAACCCAACTGAAAACTAAAATCCTGAAAATATGTTTCCACTGCTTTCAGTTTCTGAGAATTGATTAAATCAACTGATTAAATTATTGGTTAATAATAATCAATATGATGGTATTACAGAAGTAATTTATCTTGTCTTTTTAAAATATGTGGCTTCATGGGGAGATAAGGTACAGATCCTGAAAGGTGCCCAGATACATTTTGCCATAGAATATACAGGGTATAGATAACAAAAGCTAGAAAAACACTTTAAAGTCCCAGGATAATTTGCTGTTCTTTTGCTATGGTTGAGGTCTGTTTTCCAGCTAAGTGAAAATTCTAAGAAAGGAATTCTTGCATGTGTTCCTAGAAACAAATTCAGTAAAATACGTAAATGGTAAAATATATATATATATATATTACAATAAGATTCCCTGAATTTCTGCAGAGAGTCATATGGTATTTTCTCATTAGTTTTTTTTTTCTTCCAAGCGATATCACAAACTAGCTTCCTAGTCCTGTACTTATTCTTCTAAGGTAAATAAACTGATCCATCTTTGTATTTTATGAATGTTATTGTGCTGACCTACATTGGGTGGAGAGTAACACATTTCTTCATGCACTTTATAATGTCCTGATTTTCCACATCTGAAAAAATTCCAACCTGCTATAAGTCTATTATAGATAGAGTCAATAGAAACTGTTTCATTCTTTTGGGATACATAGTTCATCTCAAGAAAGCCAGATATCTTATTTTTACCCTTCATTCAACAGGTCAGTTGTGCAACAATTTCTGTAGGACCAAGTGGAAAGCTGTAAAAACAATGACCAAGAAGTTTGGGGAGTCTATGCATCTTTAGCTATGTTAGATGCAAGAGGGTTCAGGATTTTTTTTTAAATTGATTTAATGACAGTGAAATTGTGACAGAAGTTTAGGGACTATCCAGGAGAAAATCTTTATACTTACTGTTTCATTTTTTCCATATACTTTCTCTAAGCATAGAATACTGGCTCTGTTGCAGATTTGATTTTGGCATAAATGGATCTTGACTCTGACACAACATTGGAGTTGCTATGTTTTAATGTATATATGGGGTATATAAACACATAGTAAGTGATGCTTAGCATTATTTCATTACACATGAAATACACATTTAAACTCAAGTGTTGATGAGAGCATACCACTAAGTCTATATATTTCAATCAATTATACGCTTAGTTATACTCACTTGCTTATATGATTCTCTTTATTTTTCTAAAAATGTTATCAGTTTTGATGTATTTCTCTCAAATGATCTCCTAGATCATACTAGAAAATTTACACAATAGATTGAAGTTTAGATAAGCAAAGAATTATCTTTAATTAATAATATTTAATAATATTAAGAATAATACTTTAATTGATAGAATAATATGTGTGGGATATGGATTTGTAGAGAGCTTTCAGGGCTTGACAGAAGGCTAACACAGTATGCATCTGTATGCAGACTTTGAGACAAGGTGTTTTTAAAACTCCTCTCAGTTACCTCTTCTCTAAATAAAAAAAAAAGTATTGTCTGACAAATATGTAGTAGAGGGGAAAGAGAAACAAATATTTTAAGGCAAGGGATGCATCTCATCGACCTTCATCCTGAAAATACGTACTGTCTGAATCATGCAAACATATTGACCAGTATATTGGTAAAATAAAGTAGCTCCTTGTGATGGCTGGCTTTGGAAGAAAAGAGCTTCCAAACCAAGTTTTTATGCTGTTCTTTATTATGCTTCTTGTGTTATATTTATTATAATTTAAAAGAAAATAGAGAGGATGTCTCAAATTCTAATACGACCCACAGCTAAACCCAGAATGTATCCTAATTCATAATTACATATAAAAACAAACTAGATTTAGTGTGGTATAAATAGCTGTAGCTTAGTACATATTCATTATTTTAGAAAAAAAAAAGCTTTTTCCAATAGTAAATACTTGTAATTAATTAATCAAATTAATGGAACATACCTTCACTTTTTTTCATATTAAATTTAAATATTCTTCTGACAAGGATGAAATACAGATGGAATTGCATTTTGAAAGTGAGAAAAATACATGTTGATCCCAGGCCAAAGAAGAAAGTCATAAATCCTTTCTTTAATGTACAGGTTGAGATATAAATTTTTTATTATTTTGTACCAATAAACACACCAATATGCAAAAAAGGACAGCTCTGCCTCACAACTCACACTTTTATCTGAGATATACTCAGGGCAATTAATGAACTCAACATTAATTTCTTGTTGTATTTGTAATAAAAATACCTTAATTTTTGGAAGAAAAAATATTACAATACTATTCAATCTTTATTATATCTTAATGGTTTTATATACTATGCAGAAAAGGGAAAATTGAGGAGTCCTTCCCCTTGCTAACCTTTTGCCTTTTAAATAAAATAAGCTAACATATAATAACCACTATATAATAATATCTGCATGCCATAATTAGGCGATAGATTTGACTCTCAGCTACATCCAATTACAACCACCTATTACAGCGACTGAACAAATTTATTCTACAAAAGTGGTTTTTTTCTGTGGCAGGAACCTTAATTGAGCAAGAAATATTTATCTCTTCTGGGATTTAAAAAGTGAGAAGCATACTAAGTTTCTGATTTTTCTCTGCAGCACTCTGAAATACTACATTTATAGGCATTCCATGTTCAAATTTGATATTGCTCTTACAAGTTACTCTATACTTATTTCCTCAAATATACATGTTAGATTTTTATGTCGAATCTCTGAATAAGAAGTATTAACAAATGATTTTGATATAATTGCAAATTATTTCAGGGACAGGATTGTATTAATGCAATAACTGCCAAATTGTAATACCTGTGATTCTACAGCAATTTAGCTTCAAGTCCAAACTAGTTTTCTGAGTCTAAAAAACCCCAATATTCGAAAAATTAAATGTATATTCAAATAAAAAAAAACTTTATAGTGTTCTGGACCAAAGGAGCTTACATTGCCTCTAACCTCTCTGAAATATTCTGTAAGAATATAGTATCAGTATAAATATATCCTGAATGAAAATACAAAAACAGTTTAGAAAAAATCCAGCATGCATTAAAGAAGGAGCATCATGTAGTTTAGTTTTATTTGAATCAGAACAACATTATTTTCTTTTCATTTTCAGAGTACTTTGCTTAGGTAATTTTTTTCATTTTTTTTAAGATAGGAAGAATATTTCACTTCTCCCTGAGATGTTACATTTTACTGATTTGCAAGGAAGGGATTGAGTTTGTTACGTTGCTTGATCTCTATCCAAGTACTTTGATGCTCACTTTCAGGAAAAAAGAGGATTTGGGAAAATATTCTGGAGTCAATACATTACTATTCTATTTCCATAGATCCATGGAATCACAGAATGAAAGAGGTTGTGAGGAGTTTGTGGAGATTGCCTAGTCCTAATCTTTCTTCTCATAGTGGGGGGAACTGGAATAGGTGGCTCAGGGCTGTATCCACTCAGTTCTGAATTCCTCAAGAATGGAGACTGAACAACCTCTCCAGGTGATCTTTTCAAGCATTTGGCAGTCCTAACAGAAAGAAAAAAAAAAAAACAAAAACACAAAACAAAAAAAACAAAAAAAACAAAAAAAAAAAAAAAAAAAAAAAAAAAAAAAAAAAAAAAAAACAAAACAAAAAAAAAAAACTTGAAGCTTAAACAAAATTTTCTGCACTTGAATTTGTTTCCATTGCCCTCTTCTTTATGCTGAGAAGGGTCCAGCTCCATCTTCTTTACACCTTCCCTTGGTTTCCTGTATATGTTGGTTCACATATCATACCAAGGATATCTCAGACATAATATTGACATTATCTGCCTCCAAGGTAGAATCACCTCTTGATGAGTAAGATGTATGACTAAAGTCACTCAAGCTCCACCTAATAGTAATGAAATACTACAAAAGTAAGTTAAGAATGGGGAAAAGTCAAGGAAGACTTCTTATAATTTCTGTCATCAGCTGATAGGCTGAACCTGTCTTCTCTCCCATAGGGTCACCTCTTGGGTAAGAGACATTCTCCATGGATGCTGAACAGTTGTTAGTGATTAGAGATTGTTAGTATATAGCTTTGAGTATGTTTTTGCAGCCAGATACTATCACCAGGAATCCTCAAACCATAAGATGTCATAATTTTATTAATAAAGAGTGTTATTCCATAAACTGTTAGGGCTAGTCCTTCAAGGGTGCTAGCAGTGAAGGATAGAGGGTGACATGCTCAAATCAGTGTGTGGAGACCCATGAGGAGGTCTCTCTGTTTGTGTGTGTCCCTTAATAAGTCAGTCAAATTGTCCTTCTATCCTGCAGACTGTTCAGTAGAGCCCCCTTAACGGGATGCTGACAGACTGGATAGGCACAAGGATCTCAGCTTTCCTGGGACACCAACAGAGTTATCAAACATGAAGGGTCTGAGGACATCTACCCTATTCACATGACACCAGCACAGAGAAGTATTTGACTGAAGACACATACAGGCATAAATACAATCTGCTGTCATTCATTTTCATTTCCAGAAAACAGGTAGATCTGTTGAGAATTTCATATCTACAGTTCCATAATTTAAAAACATCCGAAGTGGTTTGCTTTTCAACTTAAGTGCAAACTTCCCCTGGGATAGAAATTAAAATGCCAAGCCAAATTTCATCAAACAAAGTGGTTATAAATGCTGACAGGAGTTTAGCTATAGTGTCTGTGGGTTTGGTTGGGTTTCTTTTACTTGGTTGGTTGGTTTTGTTTCATGGTATTTTGTTTTGTATGGAGGGTTTTAATCCTACAGGAACATAACAGTAACTTTACAGTAAACATAATCATAATTTTCATTTGCACTGAAAAAACAAGCAAAAAAAATACATTAGAAGACAATAAATTTCTCTAAGCGTTTGGATGAAAAACAGTATTAGCTTAGATAAGAAATGGTAATAAATATGTATATTATGTATTCAGAAGTCCACAAACATTTTAGTTGCAATGTTAGAAATATTTTTAAGAACATAATACATTATCAGAAATATACTTTACAGCTTTTGTTCCTATCTTATTTATCCCCTATCAGTATTTCTAGTTATCTTTATTAGCCGCCCCAAAAGTTCTCTGAACATTTTTTTGTTTGTTTGTTTTCTTCAAAAACGTACAGATTTCAATTCTTAGCCTTTTAATTCATCACAAAACATTTTCAGGTGAAGCTTGGCAGATCAAGATGTCTTTGTGCACCCAAAAGCATTCATTACACTGAAATGTATTCAGATAAAGGTACAACCTTGGAGACCCTTGCAAAATTTCAAAAATATCAATGAGATCTATGGAGTTTTGGTAAAATCTGTGTTTAAAACAGTACATGGATTCCCATGATTGCTTACCTTTAATAGCAAATATTTATTAGATCCATGTTTTAAATTACCTATACTTTATAGTATTTGTATTGCAGAAAATAGGCATTGGTCTTACCACTTCATTGCAACATTAATGAGAATTCACTGTGTAAAAGGCGAATATGTTCAGAATTTATTCACATGTAGGAATAATTAGGGTTAAATAATACAAATATCTTTCTGGATTCCAGTGTTTAGTCCTTTCATTTTAGGGCATTGACTACTAAATGTATCTACATTCTACAGTCCTGAAGAAACAATGTTCCTTCCAAATCTGGTGAGACAGCTCTTGTGGAGCGCCTTCTGACTTCTCTTGCAAAAGAGCAGTTTATGTCTGCATGTGATAATCACTGCATTACATGGGCTAAAGAACTCCCCCTTCTTCTCTCTGAATCTTGCTGCTGGCAGAAAACAATGCAGTCATTTGCCATTAGCCTGAATGGAGACATGAGGCTGTTGTAAATGTCTAATCAGCATCCAACAGCAATCAGAATGAACTATGTTGGCATACATACATAAATGCTGACAAAGCAGCACTCAAGTTTAGAAAGTTAAATTAGCATTTATGTTGAGATAACAATACAAATTAAAAAATATTTTAACAAATGTTGCTCATAGAGAATTAATTTTGAACACAAAGTATGATTTTCTGTGTCCTAAGATGGGTAAGGTCAACTGTTTTGAAGAGGTATAAACTCTGGTTTCTAAAGGATTCCCACAGACTAGTTTAGACTAAATACCAAACTTTTGGATATGTTGTGAAGAGAGATTACTCCTACTTTGATAGTAAAAACAATCAAAATTACATGAAAAATATATTGCATACTATTATAAGGAAAATTAATTGGAGGGAAACAGAAAAAATATCATATAAAAAACTTTGGAACAAAAATAGCTAACAACTACTTTGGTAAGAAGCTGGAAAATTTAGTTCCTGTTTCTAATTTATTTACTTCTTGGCTTTTTGCACACCCCTTTCTGGCTCATTCCTTTCCAGTAACATTTTCCCTTGTCACAGGAATATTCATGAATTCCCTTCAGATTTTATCAATTGCTGCCACTTCTCAAATAATTATCCTTGTTTTGGCTTAGTGTGTTGTTTTCTTGTCTAAGAATGTACAGTGGGGGCACAATTATTATTTTATTAGTTATTTGTAAAGCTTTGAAAATGGTATCAAAATAATAGAAAACCTTAATACATAGTTTTTATCATTAGGGATTCAGCCATTGTCTAAGAAGGGAAATCCAGGCTCAAAATGTTCCAGATGATACAGAGTGTACATTACAGTATTTCTTTAGTTCTTATTCTGCATTTATAATGGATTTTAGGCAGGTCATAGACATAACACAGGAACTTAATTTTATCCATCATAATAAGCCAATGTATAGCATGTAAAACCTTCACAGCATCAGGCTTCCACACAGCCTTTCTTCCTAGAACATGAAAGGGGTAAAACCAATGCTAATAATTCTTTCAGAAGATAAGCTTTTTGAATGAATGGCAAAACTATGAAAACTGAAATTTCATGGTTTTCAGAGTACTATAGAGTTTTAAATGAATTTCTGTAAATCACTTCAAAAAAGTATAAAAGACTTTTTCACACTTTTTTCCCCCCAAAAGGAAACCCACTGTGAAGTTTGATTGTAGTTGTTGATGTAGCTTGTCTTAATAATATGAAAGTATATTTCTCAAACAGATATACTTGTCAATTATTTTGAAAATTAATGCTGTGATTTTTCATTTTGAATCATATTCTAATTTTAAAGAATTAACTGTACTTAAAAATAAAAAAGTATATTTATTTGTAATTAATAATAATAGATTATTATATTTCAGTTAGAATGATTGTAGATGGGTTTTAGCTCTTTTACCACAGCACTGTGCGCTTGAACTTGATGGCAACAATTTTTCTTTTTTGACTTCCATTTCATATACTGAAGGGAAAACATGTGTCAGATACTATCTATTTAGGTTCTGTCTTTTCAGTCATATACTATACTTCTTTGATAGTATAGATAGATGTAAGTCACCAAAAAGTAGCAGAAGTTGTGTTTGGTTTCAAAGCAAAAGATAATACCTGATGGCAAAAAAGGTTTAGAGATTATATGCCCATAATAAAGTGACAAATGGAGAGAGAGGAGAACTGCAAGGATTTGTTATAAAGTAATCAGTCCAAATAAACTTATTTGGTGCTATTAATATGCTATGGAGTATCTAACCTCTGCCATAAATAAAAAAGCCTTTTTGTAAATCCTGTCACATCTGAAGAAGCATTTCAGTTGTTTTAGATATTCCAGAGACTCAAACACAAAGAGGTGCCATGTTAATAAATTATTAAACTGAACCCTGAAAGAGTGCTAAGAGAAAGATGACAGACTACTTATGTGGCAAATGGATAGGAAATCTTTTTAAGAATTAAGAGAGATATGCAGAGTTTTCTCCCAAAGTTTAATTAATAACTTATGTCAAAGCTGAGAAGCAAGAGCAGTCCAGCAAAAATCAAATGTACAATTCTCTTATATGTAAACTTATTTATTTCTTCTTGTTTATCTTGAAGTTTTCTATACTCCTAATGCAAGTTATATCCATACATAGACCAAGAGAACATCATATTTGGATTTCAAACATCTTTGATCATCTTTGAGGTACTTACTAAATGAAAAAAAGCAAACATATTTGAGGATTTTTATTGTTTCATTTTGAAGTACCTGACACTGCACAGGCTTAACACTTGTCTAGAATTAACATGCACTGTTTCAAAATTCTCACAATTCCCTGATGTTTAAGCAACTGTTGCTTGACCTGTTATAGTTGAAGCCCTGAGGATCTCTTTTAGCAAAAGTCTGAAACCCCAAGGTGATTTCTACATATCAAACCGCAGCCCTTTGAAAAAGTTAAAGATGGAGCTGAACCATTGTTGAACCTGTTGAACCATTTCAAATTTATTTGAGGCCCAATTAAACAGAGGCATATTGTCATAAGAAAACATATGAAAGTAACCTTAGGAGAAAATTCAATTGGTCAGATTATTTCTTTATCTTCCTCTCAGTCTGCATAACCATGATTCTGTGCAATCTGTACAGAGAAGGCTGGATCCCACTGATCTGACAAAACAGGGAAGAAACTCCAAAGAAAGCTCAAAAAATGTATGCAAAAGTACAAATGAGTCTGATTCAGAAATAAACATAAGAAAGAGAGGTTGCAAAACCATTTTCCTCAAAAGTTCTAAGAATAGATTCTATATTCCATTATGGAAACTCCTTATATTAGGGTTCTTTTATAAAACTGGATATTGTTTTAAGGTATTGTTAAATGCAGAAAAATTACTTGTGGCATTTTCTACAGGATCAGACACTTGGATTTCATATCTATGGAATTTTTTCAATTACTCTGCAAAAGTGAGATGACCTGATATTTTATGGTCTGTACAGTTATTTCCAGTGACAGACATAGACATATCCTCTAGACATAGAGGACTAGCTCAGAAACACTGTTTTGCAAACCTAATTTTTCAAAGTAAAAGCAGAAAATGCTACAAAAATTGGAAGCATTCTGTAATGTCTTGGCAAGGATAACAATTTAATATTGTTTTTTTTAAACATGCTGTGGAAAAATTACAATGCACAAAGAAATTTAAAATAGAAAGATCTCATGATAAAGAGTTTTAAATTATGATAAAAAAGCTGAATTATGTCCTGTGAAATGCACAGTACTGTAATTTAATCTTTTTGTTGATTTTTTCTCTTCCTCCCACCTTTCAAAACAGGAGTGGATGTGAGCCTACCTCAGCAAAAAACTAAAATGAAATAGGAAGAAAGGCTCAAAACTTGGCACAAGTGTGGAACTCTGAACTTCTAAAGTCTGAGTGATACCGGCCATAAGTAAGCTATCTGACAATAAAATGATACTGGATGATATAGATACTGCAGGAACCAGATCAGGCGTGTCCCAGATTTTTGCTTTTTCATGACTCTCCTTACTGAGTTTCGTTTTATTGTGCTCAGCCACAAGACTCCTCTGCCAAAAGACATCCCCAGACTTTGCTTTCACAAACTCAAACTTTGCACAACCCAAACAGAAAAAGAAGGTGTTTTTTTCTCACAGATATTCTTGTCTTCAGCTGTGAAGGCTAACGTATAATCAGGTCCTAGATTTCAAAAGAAATTAACATATTCAAAGGAAAAAACAATTGTTCATGGAGAAAAATGGTTTTACAACTTTAGGAGTGATAGTGTCAAAAGTACATTTTGACACTTTTCCTCATTAATGAAAATCAACAATGATGACACTTGAATCATACCTGTCACTACAGTAAAATAGGTTGCATAAAATCTATTATTTCTCACATGTTGTCATCAATGAATGCACTGCATTGGTTTACTGTGTGTTCCTTCTTAATCCCCCAAAAAAAACCCTCTTTTGTCCACTTAGCTTGTACAGCTGTCAAACAAGCTGTTCGTCTATATTTAATAAAGTAACCATTTGCTTAAACATATTAACTGTGAAGAAAATGCTGAAACTACTTAACTGGTCTACCTTAGAATGGAAAAACAACCCAAATATCTCTGATACACTGACACTACAAGTAGATAATTTAGAGTTTAAGGAAATTTCAAACTTCAAGAGACTTGAGAAAATAATTTTGTCAGTTCATGAGTGTAATGGGTAACCCAAAGTGTTATTTGTTCCGTATCTACCTCTACCACCACAAAAAAATGTTACTTTTAAGACTTTTAAGACCCTGCACCATGGCCAGAACCAGAATCTGAGGATGAGGGGCATTACCAGAGTCCCTTTTAAAGTCAGAGCCTGGAAGATCAGGGAGTTCTCTCTGTCCTGGTAGTTTTTGGAAGGCCAAGGTTCTGCTTGTATTTAGTTTCTCCTTGTTGGTGGAAAGAGATTGCATAAAACAAAGGAAGAGAACTCATTTTAGAGTGTTGCTCTTTAATCTATCTTATATAGATTATATTATATTGTCTTATACCAAGACAATGGGAAACTGCAGATTGGGGCTGGTATTTTTCACTGCAAAGGTAGAAGTCACAGCTCCACGGTCATCTGTCTCTTTCAGCATGCCACTTTGGAAACATGCCTACTTTTAATTTAGCTGAACCTATACAAAGAACAGAATATTAAATACATGCTGAAGGGGAAAAAAGAAAGAACATGGTTTTATTATGGTTTCTGCTTTTTAAAATAACATGAATTCATTTTAAAATGAAAAAATACTCTTACTCTATCTGCTCCTTTACCACAGAAAAAAATTCCATATTCATATTTGCCCCCCTAAAGTGCTTGATTTTCCTGAGTCTTAAAAAGAATTTCCCAACCAAATCGAGTGGAATAGCAACAAAACAAACTAAAATTGTTAACAGCCTGCACATTACTTAAGACGCCATAGTTATGATGGATGATACAATGATGACAGATGAGTCCTCACTCCTATTCTAAATTCTATCAACCACATAAATTAGTAATGTCATTAATATGATTACTAGCTGCTCACTCACCTTCTGCAGCAGCTGTTGCTTTTTCCTGGCTTTGGTCCAGGTATTATTACTTCATCTAACAGTATTAGAAGTCAGTATAAAATTTGGTTGCAGCACGTAAAAACCTACAGTTTATTGCAGGAGAGAAATATACCAAGGAATCATTGATTACATTTTAGCATCTGATTTGCTCTTTAATTGGAAAATATGTTGGGTTCATCCTAATAGTGTTTAAAACTTTGGTTCATTTTTTAAAATTTTGGCTGGTTGGCTGTTGGGTTTTAGAGTTTTTTGTTTGTTTTGAGTGGGAGAGAGTCCTTTGGTTTGGTTTAATTTAGTTTAGTTCAGTTTTTCTGGTATTTCCCATAGAGTGTGCTTCATGTGGAGGTCTGTGACAGCTCCTTGAGAGAAATGCACATTAACTTAAGTCAGCCATTTGGTAGTGCCAAGCAAAGTAATTTAAGAAGCAATTTCTAAAATATCACTAATGAATATTTTCTTCTGTTAGTTTTGTTTGACCGGCTGAGGCAGACAGCATTCAGATCAGCATTTAGCTCTGTGAAACTAGCATATCAAAAAGCCTGTGACAGAGGCTGCATCTCTTTGATCTATGATCCCATTGATAGTCCCACAATAAACAGCATTTAGATCCCTAAGGATTTCATTAAATGTATTGAAGATATTGTATTAATTAATTCTAAAAAATTCAAGAAAAGTTGGGGCCATTTTTTATTATTCTTGCCATGTACCAATCCCATGGAGAGCAGCAGAAAATAAATTCAAGCTTCATTGAATTTAATCACTGGAAATATTTTGTAGGATCACGATCTAGGTTATTAAAGTAAGTGTATTTATGTTTACGAAGATTTTTGAAGTCTCCAGTGGTACCTGTATTTATTGTATCATTCCTGATATTCCGATCCATAAACCACACTTTTAATAATAGAAAAGTTCTGTACATTTTTAATTTCTCAGAAAAATTGCTAAATATTTCATTGCAATCTATTATTGCTAAGACAATTACAGTACATTTATGCAATGTATTAAACAACATTTAATAGCAAGTGATGAAGGGTTGTCATTAATAGCTAAAACTGAATGATAGTGATCGTATAGATAAAGCGTATATCATTATGAAGTATTATTATTTTTTATTATTATTCTTTGTTAGACTTCACATTACTTTGAAGGTTCAAAACTTGACATGGGCCTGGAAACCTCCTCTGAATTCTTATTCTTCAAAATACAAACTCCTGATTTTCAGCATAGAAGATGTGTAGCAGAAGCACTTCACAGGCTGAGTATTTATCTCTGATACATCAAATCCATGCACATTCTACAGAATAGGCACAAGGATATTTCTTCTCATGATAATTCTATAAGTTTCTTCTTGTTCTGTGAGTTTCAAAATACATTTTCTCAAATTTTTTAGCACTTTTAATCACTATTCACTTCAATATCAGAGATACTGAACGCTATGAAAATGAAAAACGAAATAACGATTGACAGTATGAAGAATAAGAAAAATCCCCCTCCAACCCCTTTTTATTCTGCTCCCACTTTCATTGGGTATTTCTCTTAACACAATAGTCATTTGGTAAGAATTTTTTTTTTTTCAGTCTGGCAGTTTTAAATGCAATGAAAAGCAAAGGTGAACAAAATCAAAATCAACTTATTCCATATATTTATTGCTAGTATATCTTCACTCTTATGGGAATACATTACACTAAGGTGAGAGAAGAGAAGAA
>VXBC01001446.1:235540-289485 GCA_013399945.1 Ploceus nigricollis | reverse complement strand
AGGGGAAGGGGAAGGGAAGGGAAGACACAAATTCCCTAAAAATGAAACTTTATTTATATGCTGTGCCCAGTCAAGGAGGGGTTTTACTTTGCCATTTGAAATTGATTTGTCATTACTCTGAATTTTACAAATGAAGCCTGACATTTTATAACACACTAGCAATAGTCTTGAGAAGTGATATAAGCATATACATTTTTTAAAAGTCTGAATGACTTGTACCCTCTCTCATACTGACTTTAAATGGACTGTGGAATTTCAAGAAACTGAAAGATCTTCATTTCTCCATAGATAATCAGATTCCAGTTGTTGGAGGTTTTTTTTTTTTTAATAAAAGCTGGTTCACAGAATCCTCTTTATGCTTAAAAAGACATCATTACAAATAAAAATCTGAATGAGAGAATTTATACTTGGTGGAGAAAATCCTGTAAGTGCAAATCTATTTACATACAACTCAAAAGCTAGTCAAAATCTAAAGTTCCAGGTTTTTCTACTGTCGTTAGCACAATGTAGATGTGCAAAACAGTTAGAGAAAACCTTTATTCTTGTGAGCATATGTGTGAATTTGAAGTAATTTTGCTAGCACCACAAGAATTTTCATTACTTCTTGCTTCATAATGATGAAATACCCTCCCTATATCCATCTGTCTGTCCTCAAAAGCTGCTTGTATTTGAAATTCCTAATGGCAGACACATCGTGCTGGGAAGCAGTGAGGCCACTCGCATCAAAACACTTTAACATAATGTGTTATGACTAACTGCACTGGATGTTTTGCATTGTTATGTGTCAGCAATCAGACTAGGATACTCAAACACACTTGCATTGGGTAGTCACTCAAATGAAAACATTTAAAATGGTGAAGATTGTAGAATAAAAAAGACCCTCAAAACATTACAATTTATTCACATTTATTGGAAATATTGATGTGTATATAGACTTGTGATAGATGTCAGACTGTGCTAATTTCTTGCTTAGATCTTGGAGGTGCTTGTGTAGAAAAATCTTAACTCTGCATGCTTTTGAAAATGAGTGGCCAGCATGTTTAATGACAATCTCTCACTTATAAAACAGTGCAACCAATAAGTTTTTAAATTATGACCTACCCCTGTGTGGTTGTTGCATTGTATTTTATCTGTGTGTTTTTAATAATATTGAAAGAGGCAGTATCAGACTTGCCAAATTTTTCAGGTTTGCATTCTACAAATTAACTTTCAGATTGTATGATTTTTCTGTCTTGAGACTCTATAAGACTATAAAATTTTGTCTTCTGCATCTTGAAAAAGAAACCCCCAGTGCATGGATTTAAATTTCTAGTCCTGTAAGTCTACCATCCCAACTTATTTGTGAATCAATCAATTCCATGAATGTTAGAAATTGAAAACCCTTTTTCACCACAAATATTTACCAATCCATAAGTTAAAGGAGGTTGTAGCCAGCTGGGGGTCAGTCTCTTCTCCCAGGTAACCAGTGATGGGATAAGAGGATGTAGCCTCAAGCTGCACCAGGGGACATTCAAGATAGAAATGAGGAGGAATTTATTTGCAGAAAGGGTTGCTGAACATTGGAATGGACTGCCCAGGGAGGTGGTGGGGTCACCATCCCATGAGTTGTCCAAGGAAGAGCTGGACATGGCACTTAGAGCTGTGGCATTATTGACAAGGTAATGATCAGTCAAAGGTTGGACTCAGTTATCTCAGAGATCTTTTCCAGCCTAAATTAGTCTATGATTCTCTGAATATGTTAGCCTACAGAATATTGTCTTTTTCTCAGGTAGCAAAAATCTCACATTCATAGCTAATGAATGAACACTCGTCGGCACAAACTGGGATCTCTCACCACTGGACACAAGATGACAAATATGTTTCATGTCCTTGCACTTTCTCAAATGAGTAGGGCAACACTTGTAAGCCATTTTAACCTTCAGAATAAGTCAATAAATATCAATGAAATGCTTCCACTTTTCTTCAGAGGATCAGCTACACAACCCATATATATATACATATATATATATACATATTAATTAGTTAATGAATTTCTATGGTTTTCTCCTAAGTAATTTTTATGCTTTATGAACAGAACAAAACAGTCTATCTGTGAATGTCTAAGTAACAGATATACATGCAACATCAACATTATTAATATAATGTGAATGATTACTCTATATTCTTATGAATAAACTACTTCATCCCTTGTGAAAACTTTCTGGTGGAAAATATCACCAGATCATTGTAAATAGGGGTGACCAGATTGTAAATCAGAGCCCAAAATGAGTAAACAGATTTCATAACAGAAAAACTTTCCAACATTGCATTTTCCTTCTATTAAACGGAGTTCAGTGGAGATGTTATGCATCTATGCTTTGTTAAAAGTTAAATTTATGTGAAGAGGAAATTACAGACAGCCTTACACTAAACCAGAAACAAATCCACTTGAAAATAAGGCTAAAATAGTGCCTCTGGAACTTGGTCAGGAACTCTCTCTAAATATATTAGAATATTTAAGAATACAGTCCAGAGGGAAAAGACACATAAACAGGTGAAATTATCTGCAGTACAAAACAAAGAAGATCAGATTCTTGTGGGCTGGTCTCCAGAAGCCAAACATTTGCTTGGGAAAGGAAAAATAATATATGTTCCTTAAAAGTCAATTCCTGTTCTATAGAAAACACACTGCATAAGCAAACAGTAGTGTGCAAGGACAAGACTGGTATTTAATAATACCTAATCTATCTGAGACAGGCAAAATTATCACAGTTTAAATCTGCAGTTAAGATAAAAATGTAAAAGCAATGATCTACTATACTTTTGTAACAGAGAAATTTGTTTTATTCACAGCATAGCTAGGTTTGCAGATGAATCACAATTCCTTCCACATCCAAGCAAAGCTGCAACACTGAGCCTTGTGACAAGAAAAATGAGTTAACAGCAAAAACAACTGTGTCTTGTGACACGTGTGAATAAACAGAACAATACATCTTGCTTTTATTTTTTCTTTTCCCTCTCAAAAAACAATGGACACAATGTATGTGAGGACCTAGAAACTGAAGTGCAAACATCAATCAGACTGGCATTTCATAGTGCAAGGCCTCCTAGCAGAGTTTTTGGTAATATCATGGTAGTACAGATTCTTAGTGAGAGCATAGTTCCAATTCACATCTTGCATTTGCACATGCTTTGACTTCACTCATATCCTTCTCAATTCAGAAGCTTCATCATTTTCTGAAAACAAAAGAATTATAGAGAAACTTAAGTGGTTTTTGTCTATTTTCAAAATATGGATGAACAAAATATTTATTTCGCACTGAGAATTAACTTGGCATTTTGCATTCCCTCTGCCAGTAGGAAGAAAATCATTTTAGTGGAGTGTAAATATTCCTGAACAAATAGAAGAAACACGAGCATCAGATTTTTGGAAATAACCATAGCATATATCTTTGGATATACACATTTTGTTGCTTCAGTACTAATCTAAGTATTTGGAAAGTAGTGAGACAGGATAATACCTTTAATCTCAAGGGCATGAGCTGGAACTGGGCATTCCATATGTGACACAGACCAGAAATATCTCCAAGCTAAAATAATCCATTTCCCAGCTGAGTATTTGGAGCTACTTCCATAGTAACAATCATTTTTTCCTCTATTTTTTGCCTCGTATATCCAAAGCATCAGCACCCAATGTACGAAAAACTGCTGTCAGCTTTCCCACAGTGTTTCCAAATTCTTCAAAGTCCATACTATTTACCCAGTTGGAAGTCTTTAAGAACTATATAATTTACTTTGAATTCTCTTATAGTCATTGCTGATAGAAGCTATAGCTGCCATTCACATGAAAATATTTAAATTTATAATGTACTGTACAAGAAAGAAAAAACTGTTTTGCTGAAGTCCACTTTCTCATCTCCAAAAAAAAAAAATTAAAGTGCAACATATAGCATGCATTTATATTAATAACAGTTGTGAGCCTTGATTTGAGAAGATAATTTTGGATAGAATGGAGTTTAAGTGTTATCCTTTAAGTGTTATCCTTCACTTTCCACACTGAAATAAAGTGAACCGACACTCAGTGTTCCAAATATTATATTTCATGGGAATGTTCTTTTACATTTTTTTCCAAGAAATCTTTTTATCTACTACAGGTTTCCTTGGTGATAAGTTGCTGTAAGAACAAGAAACAATGATAATGTTGTCTGAAGCAATTTTCGTGGAAAACTTGTATTTCCCAGAGTACTTTAATATTCAAAAATGTGATGCTAGTTTTATAGATGTCTATGAATGCAGAAATACTGCATGTAAAAGAATATACAGACTATCTTTTGAACACAAAAACAAGGCAAGACCTTAAAAATATACTGAGAAGATGATAACTGAGAACCACATAATTTGCCTTGAAACTTCAGTTTTGTTGAAACTTTGAAACTACGCATGAGGAAGACCAGAAGGATCGCTGCCTCAAAATATTTCAGGTCTGTGTGTGTGGTAGAAGGAACAAGTCAGGCCTTACTCTGGTGAGGCAATGCCCTGCTCCATGCATCCCAGCCCCCAGCCAGTATCCCACCCTGCAGTGGCTGCCAATCCCTGGCAAAGCAAACGCTCCACACCTGCCTAACCCAGCTCCTGAGTGGCCACCACACAGGAAGTCCCACCTGGGGGAAGAGCCCATGACAGCTGAGGGGTACTTAAGCCATAGTATCAGGCAAGTACATGTCTTGACCCTACCTTTTCTTTGGGGTTTCTATCAGCTGAGACACTGCTGGAACCAAGAGTGATAGATATATTCTTTTTCTGCTTTTCCTCTTTCTTCTCAAAGTCTGATTGACTTAAAATTGGATGGGTTGGAGTTTACCGAGTTAATCCTTTGTGAAATGCTTTATGTTTATTAAATGTTACTCTAAACTTTGCCAAAGTTGCCTGATTTTCTGAAGTTTGCCAGTTTTTTGGGGTTTTTTTTGTTGTTTTGACATCTTGAGGAGTATATTGTCAATATTTTCTCTTGTGTGTCTGACTCAAGGTACATTAAAGAATTTTAAGCCCTTTTAAGAGACTCATCAAGCAAGCTCTGGGACTTTACAATGTGAAGCTGGATATATTTTTTTAAACAGTGGACAAAACTCCACAACAACTCCAACTTTGCACATTCTTCTAAGACAGATATTGGCTGCAAGAAGCTCTGTTTCACACATGACAGATCTGACATTTGAAATTATCTATTGTTCACTATAACAGTTAGAGATAATATTTTAAACATTCCCAGTGTGATGATATATAGGAATGTCAATTTCTGAGTTAAATTAAACCAAAATGCTTTCTTACAAAAAAAGATCAGCAAGAGACTAAAAGACAGCCATTGGCACCTTCTGGCACAAATAATTTGAAAACTGCTTTGACTCTAAAAAGTTTCTGGCTTTGATTAAAGAAATAATTTTCTAGAGTTTTATATTTCTTTCAAATCCTTTACAGTTCTTAAGATTCAAGATTTACTTTCTTATTGGATTAATTTTCCTTTTTGCTGAGATCAGTTGCATGAACTCAGGGAATGATCCAATAAAAACTTGTCTCTGAGCTGTACACACTGGATTAATGGCAATCAAATAGAGAATATATAAGCCAGTAAAAATAATAATTTCTTTTAGGTCTCTGAAAGTCCACAGTGCAATGTTTAAGCCAAAAGCATCATAAATTTTCTACTTAATAAAAGAGATACTATGGATTTATGATGTTAGTATCTAATAAACAACAAGAGATCCCCTAATTATTGAAACAAATGCATAACACTGACAGGCCATAACCTAAATGAAACTATAGATATGGACTATTCCTAATTTTTTTGGTATAATAAGAAGAATTATACACATTTTTTCTCAAATTTGAGACAAGGCCAGACTTTTTTTTGTTGCTAGTCATTTTTGTTGAAAAATAATTTTCAGTGTTAAGGGAGCTCAGATGGATATTGTTCAACTTTGCATTTGTGAAATTTTCCAAATTATTTCCCATCAGGTCCAGAATTACAATGTGCATATCATGAGCTAGCTGAACTATGCACTACATTTTGTTTTAATTGAGGTGTAAATAATATGCAAATTGTTTAATCTCATCTAATGTAAGATATCTTAAGGCTAGACATCTGAACAATTTAGTGGCTGTTTCCATAAACAATGCAGGGAGAAACACCTCCAGAAATTCATTCACCTCATCCTAGGAGAATTATGAAATGTTATAAAGGAGGTGTTTTCAGAGACTTTAATTCCTATCATGCTCAGTGACTGTGATCACTGTTTTTTTTACCACTGTTTGACCTGCAGTGATCTGTACATAAGTATAATTTTTTTTTTATACTATGCAATTTTACAGAAAGTTTTCTTTTCATCATGGGTGTGTTAAAAGGGACCTTCTGCTATTGTGAGATTATAATTTAAGTGATCATAATTGTTCTATCACTCACTGAGAAACAGTAATCTGTTTCAGCATGCTAAACATATTTCTTATCTACTGGGATTTAAGTGCAATGGCTTATGTCATTTCATTTTCTAAGCTTTTGCTTTGAAAGTGTCAGAAGAAAGAATACTTCACTTGGCACTTGTTGACAGCCTTTGCTTAACACAGTCCTTGAACATTTGAATCATCTCTCTTTCAGTTGAATGTAGATTGTCTAGAAGATTTCCTGAATTTTAAAGCTGAGTAGCACACATTTGTAATGATTGAACAAGGTCAGGCTCTTTTCTTTCTTTCTTTTTTTTTAGGGCATTCTTGGATGTAACCTTTTATCTTTTTTTCTTCCTTTTTTTAACCTTTTGAGAGTTATATTTTTTTTTCACATATGCCATAGAATAATTTTCAAAAATTAATTTTTTTTCAGCTATCATATTGTCTTTGAACAGCTGTGATTGCAAAAAAACAATATTGCTGTTTAACTTTCAAGGAAAATAATTGAATTCACAAAAAGATATAGGTCTAGTTGTAAAGCTAGACTTCTCTGACTTGTTAAGGTTTCAGTAAAGCAACTTCATGTATGCCTGTAACTGGGATTACTCAACTAGAAGACCCCTAAGTATAAATGTTTACTAACACACTTCCAAAATGATGGGCATGTTCAGAATTAATGATAATGGAAAGAAAATTATAAATGTAAAATGCATATAGAACTTTGTAGTTAGATTTTAAATTCTATGCAACCACAGATTCTTAAATATTTTTAGACATCAAAACACAGGAGAGATCTAAATTTAAAGAATCCTTCAGATACTCTTGACATAAGAATTAAGAACATAAAATTATATTTTTTCCTATATATAGAGTGTATTTTATCAGAACGAAAGTGTTTCCTCAGGACCAATGCTAAAGGTTATCTGCAAAGTAACTCACAGCACTCAAATTACATTGGAGAATATAAACTAACAAAATCTCCAGCATGTGATAGTAGGAAACAGACATCTGTTGGAAATGTTTAAAGTGGTTTTCTGTGATGGTGTAAAAGGTGTCTTTTGACATAGGTTTACGCTTTTTGAGCTATAGGACTCAGGTATGTTCCAATAAGGCAGTTAAATAATGTGGAAGTGTAGCAAAGCATTTAGTTCTTCAAATTAGATACATGTTGTGGAAAGTGCATCTTCTACCACCCTGTGGCAGTTTAGAATCACTGCATATTAGCATATTTCATTGAACTAAGCTGAATATATTTATACTTCCTTAATGAATTTGCTCACCAAGCAACACAAAAAGAACTCAAATTAAAAGATATCTGCCCAATTAAACATGTGCATATGCAACTAAAAAATTGCATTAAAAGTATATGCATTGGAAACATTGCCTTTTTAGCAAGCAGTGCCATTTTTAGGAAAAGAAAAATACATTATTATATAGACTTGTCATTATTTAATTTCTAGTAACCATTATATTGTTATAAAAGTCACAAATTCTGTTCTATTACCACATGAAAATAATTACATTAGAATAACTGTCTTGAAGTTGTCCAACTCTGATGTGTTGAAGCAGTCAGTCTTCCATTATGAATTGATCTTGATTATTTTCATTCTCCTGTATAAAGATGTTGTTTTCAGATGGCTTTTAATGGCATACATTTTGGTTTTCAAACTATGCGTCAAGGTCATACAGGAAAAGTAAGACATAGTATCATGTTTATTTTACTCCTGTAAGATAGCATCCTTATAAAACATAATAATAGTCATTTAGTAAAATTAGCATGATAATAATTTCTATTTTCAGCAAATAGTCTAAATTTTTGTCATTTAATTCAAGTTTCCAGGCTTTATTTACCAGAGATTACTAATAACACAATAGTATAATCTCAACAAAACATTAGACAATCTACTTTTCTCCTGTTTTCATCAGAAATCTTGGTCAAATTAGCAATTTCAGAACTGTGCTAATAAGTTCTTCAGCTATAGCAATGTACCTTTGCTTTTGCCAAAAATATCTTTCATTGTCAGAAAACGCTAAGAACATGACAGTAAATCAATCAAATATTGTTCTCAAAAGCATGCTCCTTTTTCTAGAAATTAAGTGTAGAATGTGCATGAGGCCAGGTCTGGAAAGAAATTAGATCAGCAGTTGAGAGCATAAGATATTTAACCTGCATTTTATCACACTGGAAACATTGAACCTAAATGTTCTTCTCATTTTTTCTTGAGTTACAGGCTAGCTGTTTGAATATTTTTTAGCAAATTCTGAATACTTTCAAGAGGTTAAGTCATCCGTGATATGCAACACTATGCTTATAAGCTTAAAGAAGGGTATGAAGTGTGAATTTGATATGATTACAAGACTATACTTACAGAAAGATAAGGATATTAGTGGTTAAGCCATGTATAAAGCTTAAAATTATCCTATTCAAAGGAAGAAGCTTCAGAGGTGTTAGATGTGATCTTTTGCTTGAACAGACCTCAGAGTTAAACATTGATAGAGATCTAATTTTATTGTTCTAAGAATAATAGAGATCATTATTATTTCATTCATATAGCACTACGTTTGTATTCATTATAGACAGGATGAATGAGCTCCTAGACATCTAGGTGATGGATATATTTTCTTAAGTCAATTTGTAGTCTCTCCCTCCCTTCCCAGTGTTTTTATATATTGTTTTTTATCTAGGTTCATTTAAATATTTTTTGTATATTAAGCAAAATAAGGTTCGTATAGAGATTCATATTCATGTAGAGAGACTTCAATGATGGCTAGGCTGGCACAAGCTGGTGGTTTGTATGTGTCTGCATTTGTACTGCATATGGTGTGAAACTACTCATGTGTTAAACTGCTGAACAATGTGACAAATTACATTTACCATGCACCTGTGGCTACCTCACCTGCTTTGTAACCACGGAACCCTGTCCACCAGGATTTATTCTAACATTCTGATTCTCTAAGCAGCTTCACACAGCATATAAAATATCTAAAAAACCCTGACTGAGAATTGCTACCATGTAGTGCTTCCCCTCTGATTTATGTTGATGTGAACTTCAGAAATGACAAGGAATTGTGCCTTTTAACGAATATAAAGTATAATAGGATGTCTATCACAGAAGGATGAATTTCAGCTTTTCAGTTCCTCAGTGGGTTGTAGGAGCATAGATTGAAATTAGTGTTGCAAAATGGATGTCTTGAGACAATTTTGTCTTTACCATTTATTTTTAAGGGGTTATATCCTTATCTTGTTCTGTTTTCTGAGGCTACCTTTGCGTTGTTTTAAGTAATAAGACACTTATTTTGATTTCTATATAAAGGCCTCCTGGCCTTACCATCTGCTGCCTTATCTTCACAGATGCATACATAAATTTGAGACAAGATGGAATTGAAGGAAAAGGTGCAAGAAGGAAGTAAGTTTATTCCTGAAGTTCGGAAGGAGGAAGAGGATGGTCTTTCAGTCTTTTTTTTTAATGTCCACAGAAGCCATGATGCATGTGAAAACTTAAACCTCACTTTTTCTTTTGTGTTCATTTTTTTTTCTACTTTTTTTAGTTGTTTCTCCATTAGTAAAGACTAATTTACTAGAGCTGTGCTCATTCCATTTGATCTACAACCATTCTTCAGAGATAGAAGAGGTGGATTTGTAAGTTGATTTATTCTTGATTTTGATATATGTGAGAAACAAGAGGTGTTTTTTAAGGTAGCAGCTCACACATCCAAACAAACAGCTCTACCTTTCTGACTTGCAGATATACAATCTTCCTGGTTTTGTGTACTTGAGAGGCCTTTGAAACAGATACTCTTCTACAAGTTCTATAGAGGGATACTTCTTTCTCATCTGCTTAAATATCTGTCACTGAGGAAATCAGTCTGAAGTTTTTCCTACAGTCTTGTTCCCTTTGTGAGCTGCTGTAGGCCTGCAACTTGACCTGTGGTTTATGTAGTGCTAAAGATGCTATTCTTTAGTTGCATTAACTCCATGCTAGCATGCACTGGTTTTGACTGATCTACAGTTAATTTTCTTTGTAGTATGCAATATGGGACTGTCTTTTGGGTTTGGGAGCAAAAGCAGCTTTAATAACACAGATGGTTTAGGTGTTGCTGAGCAGTGCTTACACAGCCTCAAGGATCTTTTCACCCCATCAGTGAGGCTGGGAATGCACAAGGAGTTGAAATGGGGCACAGCCTAGGCAGCTGATCCCTACTGACCACAGGGATGTTCCATGTCACATGGCATCATGTTCAGCATATAAAGCTGGAAGATGGAGGAGGAAGCAGGGGATGCTCTGAGTGAGAGTGTTTGTCTCCCCAAGTGATCATTACACATGATGGGGCCCTGCTTTCCTGGAGATGGCTGAACACCTGCCTGCCCAAGGAAAGTGGTAAATGAATTCCTTGTTTTTCTGTGCACACAGCTTTTGCTCTACCTATTAAACTGTTTTTATCTCAAACCATGCATTTTCTCACCTTTACATTCCTCCCCAATCCCACAGCGATGAAGGGAGGAGAACTGCAAAAATGGCTGAAGTGTGGGGCTGCTGACCAAGGTTAAACTACTGTAGTCATAATATTTTGATATTTAACAATTATGGAACTGAATTGTTCATTGTTATATATATATATAAAATATATATCTGAAGTCTGTGTGACAATCATAGCATTGTTGTGATTGAACAACTACCAACTATTTGAGATATTTAAAAAATAAATTATAATGAAAAACTAGTCAATTATTATGTAGATATTTGTTCACAATTTCTGTGGTGCTTTATACCAGAACCTACTTTAAAAGCTAAATATTTTTCTGGGGAAAATGTACTAACTTCAAAAATGTTTTGTCTTCATTTTCAAATGGGAATTTTTTTTGAGTGAAAAACTGTACCTAAAGTCTGGAACCTCCTTGAGTGAGAAGTTCAAGAGAAGTTTTAAGAAGTCAGTTACAAATTATGATACTTGATTTCAGATAAGGGGAAAATCAGACCCATCTTTCTACACCAGAGGATATCCTAGGCTTTATGTAGAGGGGACAGAGACAGAGATGAGTCAGAAGCAGTGCTCTAATCCATATAAATACAAAATCATGTTTTGATGATGCATTGTCATGTATTCCACTCTGATATGTGTGTAGTGAGATGTCTCCTGTTATTTCACCACTATTCCTTTACTAGGGTAGAAGTTCTATCCCCGTACTAAGATGAGTTTCTTCTTCTGTAGACAGAAGTTAAGGCTAAGGAAAAAAAAAGAGAAGCATGCATCTGAGCTAAGTATGTGTATAATAGGATAGTAACTATTTGTTTCTGAGGCTGTACAAGTAGAAAAAAATATTGTACCTTCTCAGAATATTATTAGTACAAAGAGGGAAAAATAATGTTCATAGATCCTAAAATATCACTCTTTTCCAGCTCAGAAAACTGCATGTTTACCATATGTCCCTAATTTCTTTGTTAACACTCTGAATAGCTGTTATTAATATTTTAATCCTTTTGAAGGCATTAAATAGAGAATAGAGAATTTCAGTTAACATGTGTTTGCCCAGCTTGTAAATAAACTTTGCTTCTGGCTTAATGTATAGCCCAACAGAATATTTCATCGAGGTGTCAGGTGGTTAGAACAACAGTTTTATACCCTGAAGTATGGAAAAATGTTTTCATGCAAAACCTTTTTACAAGATTACTATGTTGTCCTGATTTTAACCAATTTATTTGGTGTAACTGTTAAATCTTGACTGATTTATATTTTTCTGTTGAGTTTATTGGTTAACATACACAAAATTCTTTTATCAAATACGATATTATGAAGAATTAATGATCAATGTATTATTTAAAAGTCAAAAATGAAATGCAGTTTCAAATACAGTTTTTCAGTATTTCTTTGGACTTTCTAATTATATAATAATGTTAATTCAAAAAAGAAAACAGATTGATATCAAATATGGAAATGTATATTCCAACTGAATGTAAAAGAAAACTGTAATGGAACTGTAGTTCAATGAAAAAAACTATGACTATTTGGGCAGGGCTTTAAAAAATTAGTTCCCTTTAAACAGCCAAAATGAACTAAAGAAGCCTGAGCATAAATGAGAATCAGCTTCTTAACATCTACTTTTTCAGGTAAGTCAGTGCCAGAAAAAGGCTGTGATGTAGGTCTGAGGTCCATCCAGCAAGCAGCACCAGACATGGAGGTGGAGACTAGCACTTGCTGCACAGCTTCCTGCATAAGGACTGATGCCTTGGGCTGGGCAGTTTGGCATTCTGGACCATGAGCAGGGTGGAGGGAGGTCCTCAGAGGAGCTTAGACAGGGGCCATGAAGCCTTTGAGTGTCCTTAAGGCCTGGACAAATAGAGAAGTCTTTCAGGATAGAGACATATAAGACCAAGACTCAGTCTGGAGATGAAGTTGAAATCTAGTTCTCTAATTGTCATCTCACTGCAAAAGTTTTTATGCAAAATCTGGTCTCCTCTAATTCTTCTGTCTTCAAAACAGTGAAGCTAATATACGCTCAGAAGATTACAACACATTTTAGATCCTAAATAGACCACTGAACCTAGGATGAGGAGTAGCAAAAATTCAGACATGCTGGGATTTTCTTTTGTTTGCTTTAAGCAGGTGCCTATATTTCTACACGTTTTCTATTTTCATTTGTAAAAGCATTTCTCTCTCCCCATCAATTCTATGAGGAATGTAAACACTTTACATAGTGTTTTTGTATCATTTTACTGATGCTCAGGCTTTTAGTTGGAAACCTAAAATAAGCAATCCAGATTTTCCTGTACTGCAGATGTTACAAATTTTTTGAGCTGCTATAAAATTTACTGAATCACACAGATTCATGGAATATTCTGAAGAAGACGAACATAAGACAAAGAAGACACACGTAATTTCTTGTTTGGAATCCTATTTCATAATGGGTGTTTTGAATGAATAATGATGGATGGTTTGAAAGCTCAGATAACATTCCACTACTACAGCAAAATTAATTGTCTGTATCTAATTGCTGTAGACTAAAAATGTCATTATTGGCAAGGCAATATTCTAAGAAAACAGTCATATTCACACCATGACCTCTTCTATGTATTTTGCTGTTAGGAGTCATACATTTCTTTACCTTATTATTCCCTCACACTTCTGTAGTCAATGTTTTGAAGGATTTTGTAATCCATTTTCTTTTAATCTCCCACTTGTGTGGTATGTAAACCACTATTCTTGCTACTGGCAAGGACACTTTTATGCAATACAGCTGCTGCTTCTTCTATTTCTACAATTTGCAGTGGAACCAAGGTCTGGTTTTGAGTTTGAATCAGGATCATTTACTTTGTTTCCTTCAGTGCAGCATTGTTTCTTATGTTTGCCAGCTTGTCTTTTGATCATTAGGATATAATCGCTATTTGTGGCAGCTCAGTGGATGTACTTGTCACTTACCTCCCTATTTTGTTTCTGTCATGCTATCCATATTTGTTTTTCACAGTACTTGCATTTACTTCTCACAGTTACAGTTGTCAAAGTCTGTTAGGCTTGCTGTTCATCAACGTTCTGTATTTATTTATATAATTTCTTAAAATTGTTGCAGCATCTAATTTTACAGAGGGCCTAAGAGGAGAAGGGGAGAGGAGAGAATTTTTTTTTTTGTAATATCTCAGATACAGACAATTTCTCTTCCCATTCTGACATCTCAGTTATCTTTGTCTTTTTTTCACTCATAATTTTTAAGGCTTCTTATGTCTTGTGGGACAGAAGGCCTCTCCAGATTTAGAAAAAGGGTAGAAAAAAATAATGCTGGAAACAATTTAAACTGAGAATTCCTAAACTACATAGTATTTTACAAGCATTAGAGGAAAACAAAATATTACTTACTAAAAATTGGTTGGTGGTCCTGGAGGAAGCAGAACTTGAAAGCAGTATATGGATATAAAATTGGAAAAAAATATTAATAGTAGAGAGAAGAAAAGAAAGAACTAAAAAAGGATGGACTGCAAGCTATGAGGATGTTGCAAAGCTTTACATGGTATGTGTTGATATTTTTTTTTTTTCAACTATAAACCCATGGATAAACTGTACATGGATATAACACCTTGTGGGACCTGAAAAGGTTAGTCATGTCCACATCGCTTGGTCTCTCTTTCTGTGAACTGTACTAAGAATTCTAACAGCTGATACTATAAGCCTGCTCCAGCTAAAAGTCAGCATCTTCTCCTGATATCCTTAAAAAAATAAGAGAATTCAATATATCCACCTACCTGAGCTCCACACTGTATAACACAAGAATACTTGCTTGCAAAAAGGAAATGCATGGATTTGTGGTTCAGGCCATCAGACTGAGTTTCCAGGGATACACTCTAACCATTGTGACAACAATTTTCTCTCCCATCTCTTGAACCTGTGCATGCAAATTCCTATAAGACAAATATACTTTTAATTTGTCCGTAAGTGACTAAAAAAAGAATGATAATTATCAGTAAGGATCAGCAATGGAAACTTGAAAAAAGTAAAATAAAGTGGTTTGAATTGATCTCTGAAGGATCTCCTGCCCCTGCCACACCAAGTGTAACTATGTCCTGGACTTGATCATGTCAGCTATGGCCTTTGATTAGCAAGATCTTGAATTTCTTCAAGGAAGGAGATCCCATCCCTTTTTTATCTCGCATTCTTTTTAATGCAGTATTTTGCTGATGATTTTTTTCCAAATGTCCAGTTTGAATTCCCCAAGACAAAATTGGCTTTTGCCTTTCTTCACACATTCTGCTACTGAGAAGAGTCAGGTTACACTGTGGAGCATCAGTCACATACCTTTAGAGAGCTTTTAATTTGTGGCTTTCTTGTCAGATTAAACAAGTGTTTTAGCTATATAAAAGTGAAGTTGTATGCATCACATTTACTTTCCTGCTATTCAGAATTTTAATTTATTGAAGTTATAGAAAACCATTAAATTTTAAATTAAGGGACAATACCTGTTACTAACAAATATATTACCTAAAGTTTTGTTAATAAATTCACATTATGAGATAACAATACCAAATATTTTTCTTCAGGTATAAAGGTACTTTGAGGAGACCTTTTGAGAGGCTTTTTAAATTTATTGACCAAATAAAAAGTAATATAAAAAATAATTAAGTAGTCATGAATATTGCACTTGTACAGAAGTAAAAAAATATGCATTATTGAAGACTACTTTGGTAAAAGCTTGCCATTGAATATTTTTTTCTCTTTAAATTCACCTCATTTTCATGTTAATGTCTTTAGAAATGTCAGCTCAGTACTTTTGCTGTTACAAACTTTTCAACAAGTAGCCATAAATAATGAATTAGTGGCAATATTGGTTTAATAACTTATTTAGGGCATAATTAATTTACAGCTTTAGGCATATTTAAATAAGGGTCTGCTTTTAAGTTTGTAGCTTTCCACAGAGCTTGTCTTAGGCTGGTAAACACAGTCTGGGTGAAAAAAGGCAAAAAAAATTAAAGCAAGACAAGGAAAAATCCCAGAGTTCTCATGGCCTCATTTTGAAAAGCCTAATCTATAGGCAACATATGCTGCAAAATAAATTACCTGCAATATCTGAGCCCACACAGCAAATTCCTTCACCCCCTCTTTAATTTGCTATCAACTTTATAATAGCCATCTCTGGGTTCTTCGTTGCTATTCCCCAATTCCTGCTTTTCATGCAGAGGAGTTAATGGGGTTATAATTTCATAATTAAAGCAGATAATTTTAATTTCTCTGATGACTCTTTATTATGATAATCTTGTTAAGATTATGGTGTTCATTTGTTGCTGTGAATGATCATTTGGCTTTTGTAGAAGCTGTCTGTGCTACCAAGCCACTAAATAATTAAGCAAGCAGAATATTCAAACCAGCAAAGTCTTGCTGTTAATGGAAGACTAAAGTCACAGTTAACTCTCTGTAAACCTATTAAGGGATTCAGACAGAGAACATACCAGATTTACTGTCAGTCATCAAATAGGAGATAAAGCTTCATTAACTGAGTATCTAATTTCACATTTAATGAAGAGCTGGCCTCCTAGATTGGATGACAGCACAGGCTTTCATAGGACCACAAACATAAAATGAAATGCTTCTAAACTAATTAGTTAATCCAACAGGAGGTCCAAGAAGTGAGGTCCTGGAGAGGAATATCTAGCAGAGGGATATGGCTAAAATGTTGCTTCAGTTGCTTTAGATGTCTTCTGCAGTGTAGAATCATGTGTATTTTAAAGTTAAATAAGTGAATTATTATTTCATTTTCTTGTTTGCTATTTTTTTGTGCACATGGGTCTCCTTTACATTAAATTTTGTAGTCAAAGATGACTGAAATAATAAATCTGGTACATCATAGTGTGACAATACTTGCCCGTGCAGTGTACACTGAGACCGCCTTTGCAAACATTGTATACCTTGTGTCAGTATAAATATTTCTCTTTGTTTAAAGGCTTTTTCAAGGCAAAACACTTTGGTGATTTTTATGAAGCTGATTTTATGTTTATAGAGGCATAAACCACAGAAAATTCAAGATTTCATGATTAACTTTCTGTTCTCTATTGTGGGATGTTTAAGTCGGTCGAGTTTTTTTATTTAAAAAGAATTTGAAAATAAACTAGGTCTTGGGCATGTGGGGATGATGGAACAGGACATCACAGATGGCATGAAGGGAAAGTGACATAGATCAAGACAATTCCATGCAATAATAAACATTTTGGCTTTGAAAAGCTGGCGATAAATATTTTCAAGTCTGGTGGGAAGTAGAAATGACAAAAATACATTGCATTTCTGCATTTATAACAACATTGCTGTAATAAGTGAAAATATTTCTTGAAATTGTACATATTCACCAAGATTTTAAATAAAATTTTACTTACGTTACATTCTTAATAAGCTCATAATAAAAGGAAAGATATTGCTACTTAGAAATAAACAAGGTAAACATGTTAAAAGCAAATGTAGCATTTGATATATTATGATAAATGTATACATTTTGAATAAGTATTCCCGTTGCTGTCATAATTTCAGTGCATCAATAGCAACAAAGTTGCTCATGAAAAATCCATCCTTTAATCATATATTAACTGGATGCAGTTTTAACTTTTTGCCAATGTCCACTTGTACCTACATTCCAAAGGAATTACTGTAAAGAGTTTATAAAGTAAAAATAAACCCATAGCTAACATTTAAAAAAATATTATATACGTTTCTCTGAAAATATTTGTGTCAACACAAAATAGTTGATATGTAGTAAAGCAACAAAAAACCCTAAAACTGGAGATCACGCCTTTTATCTAGTAAATGTCTTGCATGTCATTATAACAGATCATTTTGTTGTGATGTGTGTTTCTGATAATTTTATTGTTTCTTATGGAGTTTCATGTATTTTATGATCCTCAGCATTTTTCACGTTCCTAACAAGGGTATCAAGTGTCAATGTTTACTGTTGTCTTGAGGACACTATATCTCTTTTCCTGTGTAAATTTAGCTTCTATGCAGATTTGCTACGCTTTAGCCATAAAATAAATCTGCTAATGAACCCACACATGAAGAACCTGAAAACAAGAAGAGAAATTATTTTATAGTTTTTTTTCATTTTATGAAAAGTTACATTAGTGATGTGGTGACTACTCTGCATACGGGCATTTGCTTCTGGGACAGGCAATCTCCAGTCTATGAAATAACAGATACTGATATCAATATCACAGATAATGAAGATTAAATACATTTCTACTGACTATTGATAAATCACATTTGGCCCATTATAAATGGGGCCAAATTCCCCATGTGGATCCTAAATTGAAATGGAAAATACCTTCTCAAAATGAAAGGATAGCTGTCTCCCATATTTTACATATTGCATTCAAATTGGCACTGGTAAATCTCATGCGTCATTGTTTATCTGAACTAGCACTGTAAGAAGATCCATAAAGCAATGTTGCTTCCCTTAATTATATGCAGAAAGAAACTGCTGATAAATGAAGACAGAAAGCTATCCTTTCTTAATTGTGGAACTTTCATTCTTAAGGCTGTTTAGATATCTCAGTGTACAATCTTGTTCTGTTATCCCTGGAATGGCTTTCCCAAATGCCTAAGTATAAACTGAAAGCCTAATAACCCCAGTGGGTTTTCCTTGAAACCTAGGTGGAGGTAAACACATACAAAAGAATGGCACAAAATATACATAGAGAAGACTGAGCTTTATCCATCAGATTATTTTCATCTATACTAAATAAAGCTTGTGTAAAATATTATCACATTTCTGACAGCTTTTATCCTTATTTGATAGGACATGTTTCAAATTACACATCCGATCACAATGTCTGCCTGTCAGGTATTAAATTCTTTGCTGTTAATAGAGATCATCACACCCTTATTCATAGGAGTTAGAATTGAAATGAGGAAGAATTCTCAAGGTGCAGAGACTATTCAGCATGCATAAGGGAAACAGACTACAGCTTGTGGGTGATGTATTTTCTTGTGCATGAATTAGTATGAAGGATAATTCATTGAAAACATTCACAATCAATTTTAGAAGAGTAATTTAAAGCCAAACAGATGACTAACCACTAAACTTTGTTTAGCATGTGATGGCAGGAAATACTGTGCTTTCAGGAAGAAAATATCCAGAATTATCACTGTTTCCTGTATTCTTAAAAAGTCCTCAGACTCCTACTTTTCAGAGGTCTACCTGTCTCTTTGGGTAATGGTTTCTGTTGATGAAAGACAGACATTAAGGAAATACTTTGAAACTAAGTTAGTGGGTATAGCTCTTATGTGTAAAACCAAATATAAGATGTGAGTACCAAGGCAGTAATTAGACAGAAAAGAGAAAGACATCTAGAAGGTTAACAAGGCCGTATACAGCAACCCGGACTGTGACCCCTGCTGCAAGCCTGCCCAGAGGATTTTTGGATCCAGGACCCCCCTGAGACATGGTACAACTTTATAAGCTTAGCTCAGAGTACTAAGAAAGGGCCATCAAAAAGCCTGTTGACAGATAAGAAATCCGGGTTGCAATCTGAGGGACACATGATGGTTATGTTAGAAGAAAGTACTGAGGCAAATCTGACAGTCCAAGAAATGTGAGGGTGCTGCAGCCCTGTGCCCTGAGGTCCAACAATTGCAAATTGTAGTGAGTGATAAGGTCTTCCCTCAGCCTCCCAGTTCCCTTCAGTTTCTCATTATAAAATTTGTGCTCCTGACACTTCATCAGCTCTGTCACCCTTTCTCTGGACATGTTCCAGCACCCCATTGTCCTTCTTGTAGCAATGAGCCCAGAGCTGGACACAGTATTCAAGGTATGACCTCAACAGTGCCGAGTAAATGGGGACGATCAGTGCCCTGGTCCTGCTGGCCACACTATTCCTGATACAGGCAGGATGCCATTGGCCTTCTTGGCCACCTAGGCACACACTGAATCATGTTCAGCTGGCTGTTCACCTGCATCCCCAAGTCCTTCTCCACCAGGCATCTTTCTAACCACTCTTCCTCAAGCTGTAGTGTTGCATGAGGTTGTTGTGACCCAAGGGCAGATTGTAGCACTTGGCCTTGGGTGCTACAATTGGCATAGGACCACTGGTTCAGATCGCTCTACAGAGCCTTCTTACCCTCAAGCCATATCTTATTGGGCTCTTAGAAGATACTTCCTGAAGAGTCCAAAATGTGATCCCCTGAAATGCAGTGATATTTTTTATTTAAATGCAGTCTTATTTTTTATTTTCTCTCCCTTCTCAGGAGATCACATTGTTGCAGAAGCCAAAGCTGCCCTCAGCCTTCATACTTTCAACTACTGTTTTTTTGTTTGTAAGTTTGAGGACCAGCATCATGTCTTCATTTATCAGTTCCTCAACCACATGTGACGGAAAGATGTTGTCAACATACTCCTGAATTGCTTTTGTCTTTCTGTGCTATCCTTCTAGAAGAATTCAGGATGGTTATGCCACACATGAGGATCAAAGCTTGCGATTGTGAAATATCTATTTCTTCTTAATTAGGCAGTCTGCAGCAGATAACTGCAATATCACATCACCTCTGCTGCTCTGCTTGCCAGCCCTGACTCATAAGGTCTCAGCTGGCTCATCATCTCTCCGTACACAAACCTCCACGCATTCCTGCTTCTCTTGCACATAAAAAGCAGTTCCCTTTTTTCACCTACTCAGCATGATTATACCAAACAAAACCTTGTTTTTGACACCTGCTGTACAAACAGCTATTAGCCCTTTCTCTCCTCACTGGCAGGACTGATGAGAAAAACCTCCAGGCTTCAATGTTTCAGAGGTTTCAGGGATCCTTTCCTGCAATCAAGTCACAGACCCTATTCTGTAGTTAGGACTCTGCAGATGGAGCAGGTGCTGTGAACTTCCACGCTCTACTGTCACAGGAGTCTCTGTTTCTGTTCCTGAAGCTCCAACTTTGAAAAAAGTAAAGGAAAGGACTTCTGAGTTAATAGCAGGAGGATAAGACTATATTATGCCACTGTAAATGAGTAATTGGATAACGGCTATGGCAAAGAATGAGTGGTCAAAATATTTTGAAACTATTTTTGCATGGGAATGTTGTATACTGGAGAGTATACTACAGAAGTTCTAAGGCATTTCAAGATTCATTGATTTGATGGAGTATGGTTTATAGAAATGATACCTTTCATAAATGTATATTCACTGAGGGAGAGAGAGAGCAAATGATTTTTGAAGATGTTCAGAAGAGGCAGAATTCTAGGCATTTTATTTACTAAGATTAAGCTTGTCATGAAGCTTAGGATCTTTCACTAGACCTAACTAAAACACACAATTAAAATTTGGTCATTTTTATGAGGCTTAATTACACTTTCATTTTGCCTAAACCAGCAGGATTTATTTTGTTAGTTTTCTAAAAGGAAGATTTATTTAATCCATTCACATGACAAATAAAATCTTACCACTTACTAAATTGAGAAGCTAATGGACAGAAATGAAAGTTTGAAGCCAGTTCCTTCATAGAGAAATGCCAAATTTGGTGAAATAAAAGGGAATATCATCTATCTTGAATGATTAGAAGTGAATTAGAGTAAATACTAAAATGAAATCATAACTTCTTGTCTCCTTCCTGAATAGGTATACATTTTTGAATCTCACTCTGTAAAAGTATTGTCCAGAGTTAGTCACTGTACAAAACCAGACACATTTTCTGCAGCTACGTCACAAATCTTCAGTTTTGCAAAATGTTTTGATTGTGGAAAATACCTGTGAAGTTAATTTAAATAAAAATTATTGACATTTTTAGTGTTAATAGATTTGATGACAAATAGGTATCTTATTAATCTGACCTACATGCTATTAAAGTCAATGGGATCATGCATTATTTTAGCAATATAAAATGGAAGACATAGCTGTAGGCAGAGAGGACTACAAAGAAATACACTGCAGTTATAGGGAATAAACACAAAACAAAAAACCCCAAACCAAACCAAACAACCAACAAACCAACGAACCAAAAAGCCCCCAAAAAACCCCAATAAACACACAAAAAAACAAACATTCAAAAAGAAGCACAGTGTTTGGATAACAGACTTATTTGTATTTTAGATCTTGATTTTATCAAATAATTTTTTATCAGTGGCAATGTTGTCCAGTCATGGGGTCATTCTTAAAGGATAAAAACTGGTGGTACCATCTGTGGGACATTATATAGTGTTATTAATTTTTGAATACGGAACAGTGGATTTTGAAGGTGTTCTTTCCTGCTGTGTCCACCATCTTGCTATACAGCCCAGAGTACCTTTTTCCCTCCATGGGCAATTCCTGGCTCATGTTCATGTTCAGCTCTCAGATCCTTCATTGAAAAGATGTTTTCTTGCCAGTTGACTCCAGCTTGTATTGATATGTTGGGTTATTCTTCTCCCAGTACAGGACTTTACGATTCCTTTTGTAGTTTACATTCCTGACAGCCCACTTCTCCACCTTGCTGAGATCTCTCTGAATAGCACTCCTGTCTTTTATTTCTTTCTTTACATGCCTCCCTATCCGTGAAAGAGGAAAATGAAATAATTGTTCCTTTTTTAAGACCTTAAATGTAAAATACTCTTGTAAGTAATGAATGGGAGTTTCAGGCTGAGGAGTAAAAAAAATGACCCTGTGGCATACTTTTCATTGACTGATTTTGGCATTTTTGTAGTACGGTACTGGAAGCTGTGAATAGCATTAGTAAACTAGAAGCTTTGCCCATTTCCTATCTATGAAACAAAGATGCTTGTCTTTTGAATTCTACTCCAGGAGGCAGGCAATTTATTTTGAATTTTTATAAGTCTGAAAATTTTAAAGATAAATGCCTTTCGGCTCTTTATCACACTCCTGATTTAAACTTCATCTGGCTTTTATTCTGCAAAATATTTTCAGTTCATGATATGGATTGGAAAAAATACTTGAATCCAAAAGCTTCTTCTCCTGGTTCCAACCCATGTGTCTTTGGATTTATTTAGTTCTTGACCTGGAAAAAGGATAGATTACCTGAATGTATTTAGATAAATAGGTGGTGAGTGTTTATTTCCACTTATATTAAATTGTTTCATGCATTATTTACATTAACATGCATAAAATGCCATGAATTTGATACACAGTAAATTCAGATGCAAGATGGATTTGTAGAACAATGAAGGAAAAACAAGGTGTGTTAGCAACCTGCAAAAATTGTTACAGTCTGATTCTGGAATAAGAAATTAGAAGCTATCGTTATCATCACATCTCTCCTAGGAAATGATTTGAGATGCTGACAACTCATTGTAGACCCAGCCCCTTCTCATTTTTTCCCCCATGGAAATGGTTGTTCTTAAAACCTGCTATGCACTGAAAGTGTGAAGGAATGTTTTACCACACCTATAAATTACTTGAAATGTGGATGTAACTGGAAAAATCATTGGAACTGAACAGAGATAAATATATTTTCTAGATAGCTGTAGAGGAGTCTTTAGAAAATTGCAATTTTTTATTACTATTTTGTCAGTTTATAGTATTGGCACTTATTTGTCTTATTGCTGATACCGATCATGGATATATAGTTTACTGACTACTGATGAATTGCATTGATAAATCATGTTAATAAATCCACATATTACAAATCCTAAACTATTTGAAACCATGTTAATTGATATATGTAGAAGGATACGTGAAAATCACAGAGATAATTCTTTGTTTTGCTATAACTTCGACTTTAGTTTCTCAATGAATCAAATACCTGTGCAGACTCAGCCATGCCTCTGAATTTTTCTTAAAATACATCAATAGATCTTTGTACCATTCTGGGTCTCAGATACCAGAAGGGGATGTACACAGACGGGGAAGTATAGATCTAGTCTAAAAATGTTAGTGATAATTTGATGGTAAATTGTTTCTCCTTTCTCCAGAATTGTTAGTACTTTCTCAGCCTCTTATTTGGAGAAAAAGCAAGCAGCCTTTCTTGACTACTGGTTTGTAGTCTCTGCCCAGAAGAGAACTGTGGAAAGGTAGTTCTTTAATGAAGCTTCTTAAAAGAAGTTTTATGCAAAGTTTTATTTAGGTACTGCTGAAGATTTATTTAGGTACTATAAAGAAAGCAATCAAAACTACTTCTATTTAAAGTTATGTATATTTTGCCTTAATGGGCAGAATACTGATTTTATTTATTTTTTCCATAATTTCATCAAAATAGTAGATATTCAACAATGGTTTAATAAATTTCTATTCTGCATGTCTTTTTTATTCAATGAGTAATGAGATCTATGCCATAAGCATGGGCAAAATTTAAGGTAAAACTGCTGGAACAAAAGGGTGGTTAGGGAATATTTACCGTAAGGCATAAGTATTATAACAACACTTATCTGTGAACTTTACTGTAAAGTGACTTTCAGAGCCTGAGGTTATGGTTGAGAACTCAATGTTTTGTTTACTGCATGAGCTAACTAATCAACAAAACCAATTTTGCTGCACATGCTACAGGACATCTCTGGTTCTGCTTGCTGAGAAAGAATTTGTCTTTGTGGAAGTATCACACATCATAAACAGTGTAATAGCTGCAGTTGGTATTCTAGTGATTTTACATAAATTTAAAAGAGTGCATCTGAAGCCATTTGCTAGTATTTTTTTGTGCTGTAGTTAGTGAACCACAGAAAGGTATTGTTGGAGCTAAGAGAGTTGGATATTGGGTCTATTTTAACATGCTTTTATGTATAAAGACAAAAATTACATTTCTCACTAAGCTGGCAGTAAGAAATGCTCTATGCTGTGATGAAGCTATAGACTATCTTGTTGAGACTAGAGTAATGGAATTTAGAAGCTTTGCATTCTTTTTGGCTAAATATTAGTATTATGAATTTCACATACCCTCTACCCCCACTAAAGGAGAATAATGTTAGGCTACAGAGATAGGTGAGTGAGTGAGGCACTGACTATGACCTGGCCTGATATTAAGCTGACTGAACAGGATATGAAAAACTACTTGTTGTGACATGAAAAATTTTTGGATGTAATAGATAACAGTGCAACAGCTGGCAAATGTTAATGATTGCACTATGAAGGACCATCACATTTCACAGTTGCTTTGGGGGCAGTTATGTGAGAACTGACTAAATATCACAGACCGCTGGCAGGGGATACTGGGAACCTTTATAGAGGTAGAATTTTCTGATGTCAACAGCACCTTAATAACTAGATTTGTAATACTGTAAAGGTCAGAGATTATCTTGGTAATGGTATAAGAAATAGAAAATTTGGGTATATATAGAACAAAATTGAGACAAAAATTAAATGAGAGTTACATATTTGAGAGGAGACCAAGAAGAGAAAAGGGAGCTATGAGTACAGCTAGAAGGAGAGTCAAGAAATTGGAAAAGGATGGCAAGTTATGTGTTTGGTACTATTTGGGGATACCCATTGGGCAGTCTTGCTTGTGATCTCTGCAGTCTAAGTCAGGGTAATAAACCAGAATTTTCTGACTATACATTTTTCCACGAGTAGAAATGCCAGAGATCAAAGTGCTGACACACAGAGACATCTCAGTAACAGGGTGCTGGTGCCCATTTCAGGTTTGGCAACACAGATATTTATTTACCACTTCCTAAAAGAGTTTGACTGCAGATATATAGACAACTAACTCTGGAAAAGATAAAAGAACAAACCTCAAACAGAACTTCTCAGATCAGAAAACCTGTGTAGCATTTTTAATAGATAGGGTGAGAGGGGCATACACTCCACATCCTCCATTAATGGAAATCTGTAAAACGTAAATAAACATTTTGTAAGAATAGGAAAAATATAGTTGACATTGCATTACAGGAATGGAGTAGATAATGGCTTCAAATTTCTTTCCATCTTATTTTTTCATAATTTTATTAATTTTTTTTTAACAAAATTCACTAAAGAGTTACAAGAAAATGTATTGTTCAGCTACTCTGGACACCTTTATCTGATTATATGTATGGAACTATGTATTTCATGCCTGTCCACTCATTTCCTTATAAATGCTGGTTCATTATTCATCCAACATTTCTATAGCATTCTATAGTGCATTTCTATAGTATGACCTAAAACTTAATTGCAACATTTCAGTGTATATTGACTTGCTGAAGCAGAACTTCATTGATTTATCAGCAGGACTATATAAAAGATGAAATTACTCACCTGGGAGTATCAATAGAATGTCAGTGAAGAGTACATTCATTTTCTGCCTGCAATATCTCGGTCCTGAAATAACACATATAAATAAGACCAAAACACAAAAAGTACAGCTTTTTCTTTTTTCCCTGTCACCCATGTCAGTTTTTATTTTTTTACCTTCTTATCTTTCAAACAACCTGTTATGCAATAAACTTTCTCACTATCTTCACAGAGTGTTCCCGAACTTAGGATTTCTTTTTGTTGTACATTGTTGTACTTTTGGAAGTACTTAATTCCAACTTTTCTTCTTCATGCATGCTTCAAGAAAAGGCTGTTAGAGAACAGCCCTTGGTCACGTTAGAACTTTTTTGTCTAGACAGTGAGATAATCACAGTTAACATCAATGCAAACAAGGAAGAATATTTTCAGAAAGGTCCATTAATTTCCTTTTGAGATAAAAAGCCTGTCAAAAGAATTTTAGAGTGAAATTGAAATCCGTATGATTCTAAAAACTTTGTAAAGTAATTTTTAACCAGTTGTTGAAGATCAATAGCAAAAGCACCAGTATACTAACAGTACCATAAGTTTTCAATCAGATGCCTGTGAGAAAAGCTGAAAGCTGCAGAAATTATTAGCTTTTTTCCTTACTTATTTTACACTGAGCTCTTTCAAAACAAATGATCTTTTGAAATTTTTCCCCTTTGGTTTTCTGAACAACTCAGTCTCCCACTGGCTCTGCTCTGATCACCTAAAAACCGTAATCATAGCTAGTTACCCTTTAAAGGCCATAAGGAGCTGCTGTGTGCAAGGTTCCCAGCTACATGAATGGTTCTGGTTTTAAATTTCTCATCTTGGTGGCTGGTGGTAAATTGTTTTCAGATTCCTTCAGAAGTTTTACTTTTTAGTTTCCTTTTGTAGGCATATTGGTTTCTTACTTCTTCTATAAGATGCAGGTGCCCGGGCCTGCCTCTGTCAGGCCGAGGCAAGGGTGAGGAGGATCTGGGACTGCCCTGTGCTGGCCACATGAGAAAGTTCTATTTGTCTCCAACCCACCAACCACAGGGCATAGCTGAGCCCTACAGCCAAGGGGGTGACATCTTAGGGAAGGTGTATTTAAGGAGTGAGAAGTGAGGAAAAACATTAAACAATCCTGCAGACACCAAGATCTGTGCAGAAGAGGGGGAGGAGGTGCTCCAAACACCTAAGCAGCCTGTGATGGAGTGAATGATGAGACAGGNGTGAGATGGGACAAAGAATCAGAAGATTAAAATCACGTATAATGGTTTTGTGACATCACCACAAATATCCTGCCCCCATCTTCCCTCTTCTACTATCAGCTTANATGGAGTGAATGATGAGACAGGCTGTCCTCCTGCAGCCCATGTGGGATCATATTGGGGCAGATGTCCATACTACAGCTTGTGGAGGACACCATGCCATAGCACTTGGATGCCTGAAGGAAGCTGCAGACCATGGATAGCCCACACAGGAGCAGGCTCCTGTCAGAAGCTGAAGCCCAGGGAGAGGAGCCCATGCTGGAGCAGGCTTGCTGGCAAGACTGGTGATGCATGGGGGACCCAATTGAGCAGTCCATTTCTGTAAGACTCCACTCCATAAAAAGCACCCATTCTGAAGCAGTTCTTGAAGCACTGGAATCTTTAGAAAGGACCCATTATGGAAAAGTCCTTGAAGGACTGTATCCCATGAAAGGAAACTCATGCTGGAGAAGAGTAACAGCATACCATGGTTAACCTCAGCCGGAAACTAAAAACTACACAGCTATTCACCCATCCCATCCCATCCCATCCCATCCCATCCCATCCCANTCCCTGCCCAGTGAGATGGGACAAAGAATCAGAAGATTAAAATCACGTATAATGGTTTTGTGACATCACCACAAATATCCTGCCCCCATCTTCCCTCTTCTACTATCAGCTTAAAATGCTGAGCATGATGCCATATGGTATGAAATTATCCCTCTGGTCATTTGGGGTCAGTGGTCCCATCTGTGTCCCCTCCTAACTCCTTGTGCACTCCGAGTGTCCTCACTGTAGGGGTGGTGAGAGAAGCAGAAGAGGTCTTGACTTTGTGCAATAACTAAAACATCCTTGAATTACCAACAGTTTTCAGCACATATCCAAAGCATAGCCCCACTCTATTTGCAATTAGCAATAGCTTAAGTTATTTTTCCCCAAATCAAATCTTTTTTGCCTGTGGCAGTAACTGGTAAGCAATTGCCCTGTGCTTTTTTTAACCCATAGTCTTTTTAATCTTATTTTCTTCCCCTGTTCCACTGAAGACAGTGAGTGAACCAGCCAAGTCCAACACTGCATGCAGTGTATATATGCAGAAACTATTTTTTTTTCCTAAATAAATATAATAAAACTAAACAAGTAGATAATCTTGGCTTCCTTATTGAATGTGGTATCTTTATTTTTGGAATTCAGGTTTAATAGGAATTCACAGAGGAATCAAATCCAGAAACAGGTAGATATAATGTAGAAATATGAATACTCTCTTCTTTAGTTTAACCATGTCCCTGCTAGTTATACACCAATATCCTGATAAGAAGGTATATACATAGATTAAATCATTTGTATGGGTTAATTTAACAACAGCTCTTTTAAGTTTTGTAATACCTTAAGCTAATATCTATTTAGAGTCCCTTTTTGCTTTTTCTTCTGTTGTTGTTATAGAAATAATAACAAATCCCTGTGACTTAATTATGATATAACTAGTATTTTTTAAAGATTTTTATAATGTTGTTCTACTTACTCTGGGAAAATTACCTGGAGATATACAAAATAGCCAATAACCATCCCTTCCTGATATCTTAAATGAATCTTAATTTTATAAAGCATTTAAACAGAAGTAGTGAAAAGACAACTCAAAACCAGTAAACAATATGCATATCTTGTTTTTCTGTAAAGCTAGACAGCTATATGTCAAAAAGATAATTTCCTTCAAAATCTCCTAAATCCTTTTTCTCTTTCCTGCTATGCATTTTACCCTTTACACAGTGGTGATAAATGAACTCATTCTCTTTGATTCGTCTGCCTCTCAGAATGGCTTTTAAACTTAATTCTTTCAATTTCTTCCCTTCCACTCGAACAGAGCAAATTTTGTAGGTCATTGGAAATAGTACAAAACAGAAAAAAATCTCCAAAACCCCTCAAATATATTTCTAATTATGAAATTTTGTCTTGAGAGTTTTCAAAAATAAATGATGTGTCATGGATGATAAATCAGGAAGCTTCATTCAAGCGTGACACTGATATTCTTATGCTGTTGTACATCCCCTTTGTCACTTGTCTCCACATTCAAAGTACTCAAATTGCTGAGCTGCAACAAATTCACTGAAGGGGAAATACCATACATTTCTATATTTCAAACTGAAAATTTGCACTAAATTTCTTCTCAGCAAACTAATTCTATAAACATTGTGTGTGATCTGCTATTAACTTATTCTTCAAAATGAGAAAAAAGGCTCAGACTCCTTGTCTCTGATAATTTTTTTTAAATACTAGCTGAAAGAGGATAGTCCCTGTGGGTGACAGCAAAATTAACAAACCCTGATGCATACATGTGGAACAAATTCCTTGTGTGTCCTTGGAGCCATCATTATACAGGTTCTCAGTAGAGTGCTTTCTTTTAATCTTCTTGCAATCTAACAATGAGATACATATCCTTTATTCTGTCCTGAGGCATAAAAGTCTTTGCTGAATGTGAAAGCTACAGCAGTTTGGGCNGTTTGTTTGTTTGCTTTTTGTTTGTTCTGTTTTGGTTTTTTTTGTTTGTTTTGGGTTGGGGTTTTCTGCTGCATTGTTTTTTTCTCCTCTTCCCATGAGGATTATGTCACCTATACAGGAAATACAGAATTCAGGCCAGGAATTCCAGATGAAAAGGACCAAAACAGTGTTAGCCTTTTTCAAGTTAAAATTTGCATCCCAGAGTAAGATACCCAGAGAACCTAATCTCCTGGACTGTTTGGACCTGTCTGAATTTGTTTATTATACAGTTAACTATAATGAACATACTTGCATTAATATTTCCCTCCTCTCTCCACCATTGTGTGTTGGTCCAAACATCTATGATAAAAGAATTACATCAAGAAGACTGAGTATTTAGTTTCTTAACTAATTTATTTATCCTCGAAATCTCATTTGGCCTACATTTGAAAGACCCTTTCAATATTTCAGAATGTAAACATTTTCTCTCTTCTCTGGTGTAGGAAACTGAGCTGCAGAGAGAACCAGGAGTAATCTGATCTGTATGAAGGGACTGCATAGAATGGATCATTCACCTTAGTTCACCATTTCTTGAGCCATTAGGTACTCTCCATCTGGAGTCCACCTGCTTGATAAAGGCTTATATAACAACATAAATAAAGAAATAGTTAGATACTGGTCACAATTGTCTACAAAAGGCCTCTTTGTATGGAATACGTATCATGTGCTTTTTTATTATAGCATCTGTAAATACTTTGAAAATAAAAATTCAATCTATAGTTCAGAAAGAAAAAGAAATGAATATGAAACCAATAGTTAAGAAATGTCAATGTGAAGTAAGTAAATGCAACTACTGTTGGAGTGGGAGAGCCAATGTAAATTCAAAAATGCCTCAGTCATAAGCTGGCAGTGCTGTGTCAGAACTTAAAATAATGATCCATTCAAGAACACTTAAACCTTGGTTTCTGTTCTGGCATAATTAATTAACGATAGTTTTGATGTTGAGTTTTATGATTGGTGCTGGGAAATGGACTGAGTCTACCAATTCATTCCTCATTTATCATTCAAAGACAATTATTTTCAGTGGCTACTATATGGACTGGATTTGAATGAATATCTTTAAGGATAAAAAGGACTCTACCCCTTAAACAAATACCAGACCCAATATTCTTGTTCATTATTTTTATCAGATTTGGTTTTACTATGTATAAGAAACCCAAGTTATATAATAACAATGCATTTTGAAATACGGAGATAAAGAGATTGAAACTTAAGATGTAAAGCTGGGGTCATCACATGAACACTTTTTTTTAAACTCTTTTTTTTAAACTTTACCAATGCCTTCATTTTAAGTCCAGACAGATAGATAGCTTTTATGTAAGCAGATGGTTAAGACTTTTTACACCATCACAGTCAAGAATGCATTTGATAAATTACTGTGTCATTTTTCCCCCCAAATATTCATTTTAATAAATTGAACAGCAAATATTTAAATCACATCACTAGAATTGGTGCAATACTTGGCAGCAAAAACAGCAAGCCAGTGTTGCTAATGTGCAAAGGAAGTTATGACAGCACGATTTTCTTGTACTGGTAATCAGCAGTCCTAAAAAATACAGAAGTCAAATAGATCATGATACATTTTAAAATAAACAGTTCTACTTGAAAAATTATATACTCATGCAATTGATTTTGAACAAAGTTTATACAAACAGCATTAAAAAAAAAATCAATTATATATGCCTAACAAGGTGACAGGCATTTTGTTTCATTGATGCTGAATCAAATAAAACGAAGATATAATTTAAATAAGTACTAGAAAGTAGTAGAAAATCCTGTGCAGGCAAAGTTATCAAATTCTGTGGCAATAGCAATTACATTCCTGAAAAATTTGCACTTGAGGAGAGATGTAGAGCTCTCAAGCTCAAACATCATCAACATTGAAATGACCTTCTTTGTCTAACAGGTATTCCACTTACAGTGGTATTTCCACACATACACTGCCCCAGGCTGCTGCAGAGAATTGAAGATAGTATTTATATAAAGAAATGCAGTGCCACCATATGCCCAGCAGGCTTAAAGCTGTTGAAAACTTGGCCTGTGGTATTCATTAGAGTAAAACCTGTTTTAGACCATCCTGAATAAAATGCAGCAGTAATAAAACAGCTCTAGTCTCAGGGTACAGAAGTGCAATTTTCTCTTTGTTGTGAGCTATAATTGGTGAGTATATTAGTATTTGCAACTTGCAAGGAAGAGATATATTGCCTGCTATTGTCTTCACAAATATTTGTAACTGCTTTGCATCCTTTGCTTTCATGAAAGGTATGACATTCAAGTGCCACGAACTGGAAGGAAAGAAGTGTGATATTGTTCTTAGACAGAAAACTGAATGTTCCCCTAGCTAGAGGACTGCAGCCAGGATTTTTTCCCAAGGAAAATATTAGCGATGCATATTCATTTATCTATGAGAGGATTTTCTATAAAGTACACCTATCTCTTCTCTATAGGTAGCACAGAATACAATTAATTAATTCTTAGCCTTAAAATGGAGCAGCATTTATCCAAGAGGTTAATAAATGGCATGCAGCCTTGATACACTGCCAAAGCTTGCTTCAGTTTATTTTTGAATGATATACTGCCTTTTCATAAATACACATTCATTACTAAAAAGCATTAAACAAATGTTGTACAGAAGTGAAAACAAATCTGTTTGCCAAATTGGTTATACTTGAGGCACACATGAGGGTTGGATTTTTGTTTGTTTTTATTTTCGATTTTTGAAATAAAGCAGGAATAGTACTCCTTCTGATTTCATTTTCATTTGAGCATTGTTATGGTTGCTTTCTACAATATGCTTTTACAAGTAATAATAAAAAAATGCTCTACCTTTAATAATTGCTTTCCTGATTTATGCAACAGGTATTTCATTTAAGCAATGTTAAAATATGCTTTAAAAATATATTTTCCTTCTGCATTTTCCTCTGAAAATTGACAATATAATTTAAGATACCTTTATTACATATTCTCTAGACCACTAGCAAAGGTATAGAAATTTGCTTTTGTCCAATAGTCAGCTGGCAACAGATTTTATGATTATGAAACAAGCCCAAATCACAGAAAAATCTAGCCCCAGAGGAACGGAGAAAAATCTTACTCTTCAAAATGTTAAGTTAAGCACACATCTGTTCTGTTCATTATATTCATGAAATTAAGGTGATCAAAATATAACATTTTAAATAAAATATAGAACTTTCATCTGCTGTATATTCAGGTATGCCTCCTTGCTCATTTGCTACTAAGCTACAAATTTTAGAACTTATTCAACAGCAATAAAATAAGCATGATATGCAATTCAGTTGGTCAGAGTCATCTTTCTGCTGAAACATAAACAATCACATGCCAGCAGTCTTGCCACATTGCCTTCTTAGCCCCTGATGGAAAGAAAATATTGAAGTGAATGGCAAGTAGATATGAAATTGAAAACTTCAGGGGTTTAATCCAAAGAAAATATTTCATTAGAACCAGATTATGAATATGATTATGATTATGATTATTATTATTATTATTATTATTATAGTCTTTTTATCAGCTGAAAAAACAAAAATAAGCTAGATATGAAAGAGTAGTTTATTGATTATAATGTTACTTTCTGATTAATTTCTGGAAAATGAACTAACAATTTAAAAGGAGAAAGAGGAAAACCAACACACAATATTTTATGAAGTATGAAACTTCAGTGTGACACAGCATTAAGTATTTTGTTTTTTATAAAAGATATCATATAATGAATAGAGTCCAGGATGCATAACAGGGCCTTGACATAAGCTGTATTAATCTTCAAAGTTCTTCAACTGATAGAAAATAAAACTATTGGGAAAGTGTACTTGTACTTGTAAAGTTCCACACCTGCATCTTCCATGAAGATGATCTGTCATGATATCCATAAACATGGATACGCAGCCAGGACAAGGCTGCCTATGTGTCTCAGGGAGAGAAAAAATGTTAAGTGTTTTAAAGACTATTCCAGGGGAGAAATGGTGCAGGACAGAAGATGCCATGGCTCCACATCAGATTCCCATGTGGGAATGCTCTGGTCACCTCTTGGAAGGCATTTGCCATTCTATAGCTAAATATGGCCTTGTGGATACATCTTTCCTACTGTTTTAACTTGCTCATCTTCCTTGCCAGGTGGTCGATTGTAGAACTGAGAGTGCAGCTCTCTGCAGGAAGAGTGGTGGGTGGAGAACCAGTCTCAGAGACCACATGCATCCAGCAGCAAAGGAGATGCAGAAATAAACCAACCCAGCCAACAAACCAACCCCTCAAGAAAGATAAAAGGTTTAAGAACCATCACCATAGGGAGTATGGGTTATTGGTACGTGTGCTAGGGAAACAAAATAGTACTACATCTAGAGCGGGTTGCTGTTTCAGACAAGAGTAAGTCCTCACTACAGGATTTTGGATAACCTAATTGCAGTGTGAAAACACCATAGTGGAGTTACTCAGCTAAACAGCTAAATCTTATGACAAGATTGGTTTCAATGGATTTTATAAACTTAGTACTGGTAGGACCCAGAATACAGATTTTTCAGTTTTTGAAATAGTATGTGTTTTGAGGAGGGACATCTGTTTTGGGATAGAACACCTGCTGTGTAGAGCTGTACATCTGAGTTAATTGTTCAGATGATCCTCTGTAAATCTTCTCTTATATTAGATGAAGATAGGAGGAAAAAACCCCAAACAATAGAATAAAAATTTTAACCCTACCAATCTTGTTTTATTGCAAGAAGAGTAATATGTTTTAAAATACCAAGTCAAAACTAACACTAATTCTTGATTTCAAATTCTTTAAATTTTTATTTACTGTTCTGATAAACTGTTTCTGTTTGGCCAATTGTTTCCTTTTCTTTATTTGTCTTCTGAGAAAAATGTCAGTGGAGATACTCCACAAGGAATACCAGATGTGTATGTCCTCTAATGTCTATTAATCTGCTGTTTAGCAGATGAAAAACTAAATTTTATTTCATTAACTAACTTTTATTCTCTCAATCACAAAGCAAAATACTTTTTTCCAACCAAAAATAGTGTTGGAGAGTCAAAGACATTTTCCAAAATGTAATTATCAAATTGCATTTAAAGAAGGAACACTGCAGATGAAGAGACTTGCTAAAGTATTCCAGCTAAAATACTGAAAGACTATGATGACAGGCTGCTTTTTAAAGCATTGATTTCTTCATTCTTTTGTAGGACACACATGATGGGACTGTAATTCGAAAGGTACTTGCCTTGCATGTGTACAAGCTGTAAATTCTTTAGTAGGCATGTGGAATTTATTTGGCAATAAATTAAAAAGCTTTGAATAAACAATATTTCATGCATTTACATACAGGAGAATAATTTCTTCTGTGTACATGGGAATGGGATTTCTGTATATATTTTTACACTCTACAAAATGAAGGTGAATATTTGTCCTTTTACATATCTTTTCTCATGAAAATCTGGGAACTATCTAGTTTTTGTTTCTGGCATTGTTTTGAAAGTTTTTCTATCTGATGGTTCTCATTAAATCTCTCTTAACCCATAGGAATACATGAGCAGGAAAAAATGCTGTAATTTTAGTAAGTTTTATTGCACTGCAAACAGTTGAGTCTGTCTCTCATGCAATCATTAAGACCTAATTAAAAACTCAGAACATCTTTTACTTATAATTATATTTTATTGAGCATTTAAAAGTAAATTGTGACTAAGTGAATTAAAAAAAAAAACCTCAGAAGTTAAAAAGCTTCTTAATTCTCAAGATTCTACTGTTCATAAATATGCCATACAGTTAACCATATTGTTTACTGCTGTTTGTTCAATGAGGAGAAATTATGGACATCACATAAAGCTGTAGTGTCTTTTACACTCCTTACTGTTTAGCAATCAAAATGACCATCTGCTTACTTACTAATGTTTTCCTAGTCAACAGGAATATTTTTGTTGACAAAACAAACCAATAGAAAAACAAACGTTTCCAGACACATTCTCTCTATCCATCAACAGCAGGGGTAGGTTACATATGGATTTTTACGCTTTAGGAGTTTTTGTACTCCCTGTGAATAAGTATTCCAGTGTTCATTTGAATGATTTGAGAAGCCTTTTTTTTCTGAAGTTTGAGAACATTTAGAAAATTGTTTTATAATTGAGATATAAAGCTGTCAAATTAATTACTAGAATGAAATTTTCAATTGTCCTTCCTTTAAATTAAAGCAAAATATGTGAAACTATATTTATAATAGAAGTAGTTCTTCATGGTATGTACAGGAATTTAAAAACATCACAGATCCATAAAATACATTGCCTAGTCAGAAAACGCAAACAAAACCATGCCCATGTATGACTAAAAGCAAAATTTAACAAGAATATATGTAAACATAGAAAAAGGGACAGAACTCTAGGGACTAATATTTATTAACCCTATAGGTACCATCCTGGGAACTAGCCCACACTGCAAGAAAAAGACAATGTCATAAAGTGACTGTTATATTTTGCTGTCATATAAATTACAATAATTAAGGAACGTAATTTCTCATGCCTCCAATTCACTGCCATTACATAGCTGCACTTCTGGGGAATTATTAGATTGTAAAAAACATCTAAACATGAAATAGAAGTTAAGATAGCACAAAATAATTTAATGAGGAAATGAAGTAATGAGTCAATTTGAAATTTACATACAACCTTTCTACTTAGTAGAACACTATTAGCTTTTGCCCATTTTTGGTACAATATGTCAACATTTCTCACTCCTTTCTAAGCATTATTTCTCTAGTTAACTCTCCTAAAAAGGAAAGCCTGTGTCTAATCAGCAGACACAGATTTCCTCAATTCTTACTTTGCCTAGACTAACTGAAAGGCACCCCATTTCATTCACAAGGCGATCCTAGAAACAAGCAAATGGGCCTCCTGCTGTAGGATTTATCCAACTGTATACAAATAAATCCTTTTAAATAGTCAGGAAGTGCAGGAATGGTCATCTAGAACAGCCTTCTTCTATACATTGTCAAATTCAGTAGGATAGGTTTTGTACATGGTTTAAGATACTGAAAACATTCTTGAAGGGATCACATAGAGCTATTTGGAAGCTGGATTGCATGAGGTCACTAGGAAAACATTGCAAGGAAGTGTCATTTGACCCAGATGAAGATGTCATTGCAATCAAACTCTTGTCACCATTCAGACAGCAATTTATTATCTTTTCAGAGTGGTGGAAGGTAAATTAGCTTCCCTTTTTAAAAATTATTTAGTTTTTTTAAAGGGACTGTCTCTTCATCAATATCTCTGCAACAGAAGTGATAGCTGGAAGTTAGCCATCATCTATTAGATTTGTGTCCTTGTATATTTTTGTTTATGGCTTCTTCTTTTTCCTCTTATCAGTTTTCCAGTGAAAATTCCTTCACCTGATAAAATTAAAGAAGGAACAGATGCTCCTTTCACCAAGCTTTGCAAAAAACTTTTGGATAATGGGACAGAATCTCAGCAGCAATAACATGTTTCTCTAGAAGTACAGATAAACTACATTGATTTAAATACATTTGCAATTTTATTAATTGAATTGAATTTGTTCACTGAATTTACATGCATCAATAAAAAAAATAACACATTTGCACTAGTTAAGCCCTTTTTTCCATCAATATGGCAAAATGTTAACAATACTTCTCCTGAATTTTAGAGCTTTTCTAGCCTTACACTTTTTTGTAGTTCAGTTATGAATCCATCTTGCTTATGTTTGAAGAAAATATCACGGAATGATTATCAATGTTGTGTAAGCACTTCTCTCAAATACTCTGTCCCTCATATTTTATATCACCTTGTTACTTCATCTCCTCTGAAAACTGAGTTATGAATCATAAATTTCATTACTTTAAAGTGAAGATTCCAGAACAATTTCATAGGCAACAAAGCTATACTCCAGAACATCCCTTACTTATTCCTTAAATGTCTGAATTAATTACATAAATTAGTGTCTAGCAACATTAAAACAAAAAGTTTTGATTATGGCTTCCACAGTCGTATTCAAAGTAGCATTAATCACTCTAAGGGTATTAAGTTTCTAAGTCAGAAACCTAAACCAGAGTTTATAATTTTAAACTGCTTTCTCCTTTTGAAGACATTAGAAATAAACAGACAGTTTCAATAACTGATTTATCTCAATGCAAAATAAAAAATCTGTGGTGAAACACCTCTGGAAAGTAGTTATTTCTCTCTAATAAATACAGAAGAAGCCCAAAATTTTAATCTCAAGCTAAGGATAATATGCTTCATACATGATTTAAGGCTGTTGAGTACCTGCTATATACATCAGCATAGTGGGCTCAGTGTAGATAGATCAAAAACAGGTTCCCATGTGTGAAGTACAGCCAAGTCTTCACCTACAGAATATACACAACTGAAAATAAAAATAAACTAAGTAAACTCGAATAATGTAAATTATATTGGATTTTAACTTGCACAAGTGTGTTTACTAGCAGGACTTCTTTTATAAAATTATTGCGCAAAAAATACTCAAATTGCTATTCTTTCATGCTGAGATTATCTACATATTAGTAGATCCACGTCACATACATATCACAGTATTTGTGATTTACTATGAGACTGATGATTTGTGTCACTTGGAATTCTTTTAGCTTTTTGATTTCCAGAGTAAAATCGTGTATGTCAAGTTTTCGTAATGACTGATGATTAACACAATGCAGAAGTTCACAAGATCTTTAAGAAGGAAAAATACTCATAAAGGCTTCCTTTCCTGAAGTAAGCATTAACCAAAATCCTCCAAAAAAACACAAGTCAGTACAAAAATTATTTACAATATGGATCTTTAAATGAAAAAACTCTAATATTTTATGGTTTCTGCCTTTAGCTTCAATAACTGCCAACAATAATTTCTTTCTGTGATTGAGTGGGAAATATGTTTTAGTATTTCAAAGAGAGCTGTTTGATCTGACTCTGTAAGCAAAATATATATATATTCCTTTTTTTTCTTAAAAAAAATAGAAAAAACAAATTAATTATGAATGCATTAGTGTGGATTTCAGTTCATGTCTAAGAATCTAAAGATGTGCATCAAGATCTGTTTTATATTGCTCTAAACATTACAGAAATCACAATTGATTATGTTCTTTTTAATTCTGTAATCTTTCAACATACTCTCTGTGTTTTCATCATATTTTTTGTTGCTTTTTGCATGCAATCATTCTCATAAGCTGCCATCATTGGTTCCATTGCAAAACAAGCAAACAAGTATTGTTTTTACTAGCTGTATATAACATTCTTCATACTTCTTTGCCATTTCTTCCCCTTCTGGCTTGCATGGAAGAGGAAATGAAACCAGTAATTTTTTCAGGTTTGTACTCCATTTACTCCCACTGGTTTGTAAGCAGTGAAGAATGTGCAAACCCCATAATGGTATATCAGGGAAGTGCCTTTGTTAAGATCTTCTTTTGAGAACTAATTATATAAGCTACTACTATAGAAATGGAGCTCATGTTGCAAATAGGAATGAGAAGCAGAATTTTTAACACAACCTAATTTATCTAACTCAACATTTTGAAAACTGCAAACACAGTGGATTTGCAAGTTTTGTGGTCATTTTTACTTGCTGATTATCACTCTGTCAACTTATCCTTTTTTAATTTTGTCCACAGATTTGTCAGTTTTGCAAAACATCATGACATCTCTTGCTTTGACATCTACTATAATATCATTAAAACCAACCTTTTTAAAGAAAAAATACTGCTAGTTGGAAGTATAGATTTGGCCTATTACAAAGCAATTTTGAAGTTCTACACTATGGGATTCAATTTAAATCAAAATTCAATTTTCCAAATGTCTAATCTTCACCAAATAATTTTTGCCTTGCTAACAAATCCTATTAAGGTGTAGATAGAACATGAAAAGCAAATTGTTTTGTTGGTCAAAAATTTAATCCTATTGGTTCCCTTTGTCCAGTAACTGACTTAGGCCTGCTTAATTAACCGTAATACAAAGATGAACAATATAAAACCAAATCCCATGGGGTTTATGAAAGATAAGCTGTAATTAGCCAGGATGGAAGTATTCATAAATACTTATCTCTCTTGAATATGTTTTTGTCAGGATGCATTTTTTTTTCAGTTCAGAGAGGAAACATCATTTAGTGTTAGTTAACTGACATTAACCTTCTCCTGTGGCATGCAATCTATTTCACCTTCCTTAAAAATGTGAATGTCAGTTGATCATCTGCTTATCTGCATTTCTCCAAACTTTTATCTCAAAGCAATAAAAAACTTGTTCTCTGTTTTTTCAAGGTCAGTGATAATCTTAAATCTCCTAAATACACATTTACACAGTATTTTAAGTATTTTAAGGAAACCATAAATATNTTTTAAATTTGTATTCAAGCCATAATTTCATAGTATAAAGTTTCCCACTATGACAGGCGATTTTCCAGTGCTAACAAAATCTTTTATTTCTAATGACATATTCAATATTACACAAGCTTCAGTGTATTATCGTTGGCTTCAGTAATGCACAGAGGGAAAAAAGGTTCATTTGGCTGGAAATTAAGATCAGGTTTACTAATTCTATAAGACATTCCTTGCAAAATTTTCTGAATGAAATTTCCCCATATATGCTGTTCCTTGTTACGCCAACACCATACTTATCTTTTGATATAAGTGTAATAGGTAATGTGCTACTTTTTGGGTATGAATAGCCAAAGAATCCATCCATGATAAGTACTTAGGAGTGGATGAACTCTGTTTGCATTGTAATGCAGGAAATCGAAATATCACCAAAGCAGCTCTGAAGCAAAACTTGAAGTTTAATATATTTATAAGAGTAAGCAAAAAACTACATTTGCTTAACAAGTTTTATAACACTTTCTTTACGTGAACAAATTATGGTTCTGATTTCTTTTTTGCTTTAGCACTGTTCTATATATAGAACACTGGGAATGATAAGATGGGAATGATAAGATGGGAATGATAAGAAATTGTACCACTGTACTATAGTTCCATTGCTTCTAGAAGGCCAAAACTCCTGTTTGGAATTCAAGACTTCTATGGTTTTGAGTGTGTGTATGTGTGTGTGTGTGTGTTTATGTGCATAAAAAGAGTAACTTTATAATTGCAAGTACAAGAAAAGTAGGCAGAATTCTGAGTCCTACAAGATCCATTTTTACGTTGCATCTAGGCTCTATTGAATTCCCAAATAGGCACTGGATGGTTCCATTTCAATTAACTCTCCCTAAAACCAGAGTCCACATGACAACTGTCTTGAAGAATCTCTTCCAAAAACAAGTATAGTTGAAAATATATTGGATATGGTTTGTTTATTTTATCAGAGCTCTTGAATGCACAGGCACAGGATGATAAATATCCAGGAGGGTATAGCCATCTTGAGTCCTGAGTGCAGTTTTGGGCAGTATAAGAAGGAGATCAAACTGTTAGTGTGTCCAGAGGAGGGTGACCACTATAGTGAAAAGCCTCAAGGGCAAGACTAACCAGGAGCAATTTAAGTGACCTTGCTTGTTCAGCTTGTAGAAGAGAGGTCTGAGAGGAAATTGCAATCTACAATTTCCTCAGGGGGGGCCATGGAGGGAGAGGTTCTCTCTCTGCTGACCAGCAATAGGACATGAGGAAACGGAATGAATCTGTGTCAGGTGAAGTTCAGGTTAGACATGAGGATAAGGCTCTTCACTGGAAGGGTGACTGGTCACTGGAACTGGGTCCCCAATACCAGTTGGGCACCTCTGGGGCACCAAGCCTATCAGAGTTCAAAAAGTGTTTGAATGATGCTCTTAGTTTTATGGGCTAGTTCTAAGTAGTCCTGTGAGAAGCAGAGATTTGGACTTGATGATCCTTTTGGGTCCCTTCCAGCTTTAGATATTCTATGATTCCGTGAACTGTACATAGTCAGTTATTGATCACTAAAGAAACGTAGCCTTGAGAGTTGGATATGACTGTTCTTAGAGCTTAAAAAAAGAAAAAAGAGCAATTCTATATTTCTGCAGATATGTATATTATCTCATATTTGGGAAAAAAAAATAACCTGGCAAGAAGAAGATAGAAACACACAGCTATAACCTCAACATAAACAAGCAAAGAAAAAGGAGTTCCCTGAGTAGTGCCTTCCCCTACTCAAGGACACTGCACATTATCAGCACTGCTACTTAAACATAAGCAGGTCTCCCTCCACCTCAGTAGAAAGTTAGCATTGCTTTAAGATTTTGCACACATAACTGTGGAAATGAGCCTGCTCATGGGTTTCTTCGCTCTATTAGGTTTGCATGGCCAAGTTTTGGTAGCGGGGGGATAAAGGGGTGGTTTCTGTGAGATGCTGCCAGAAGTTTTCTCCACGTCCAGCAGAGCCAATCCATGATTGCTCCAAAGATGGATGTGCCACCAGCCAAGGGTGGCAATTAGAAATTGCAGTAATGCCTCTGTGATACCATATCTAAGAAAAAGGAAAAAAAAAAGTTATTCTGCAGATGTAATTGCTGCCATAGAAAAACAAAGAGAAAATATATGAGAGGAACAATTCTGCAGACATCAAGGTCAGTGCAGAAGGAGGGGGAGGAGATGCTTCAGGCACTGAAGCTGAGATTCCCCTGCAGACCATGGTGAAGCAGCTGTGCCCCTGCAGCCCATGGAGATCCATGGGGATGCAGAGAGCCACCTGCAGACCATGGAGGAGACCCACACCAGAGCAGGTGGTGTGAGATGCCTGAGAGGAGGCTGTGAGCTTGTAGGAGGCCCCTGGAGACAGGAGCCCATGCTGGAGAACCCGTCCTTGAAGGACTGCACCCCATGGAAGAGTGCCCCATGCTGCAGCAGCCGGGGTGGGGTGGTGGGGGGGCCATTGCCCATGGGATGGGATCACATTGCAGCAGTTTGCAGACAGCTGCTGCTTGTGTAATGGACTCACTCTGGAGAAGTTCATAGAGAACTGTCTCCTGCAAGGGACCCCACTTTGGAGGAGGGAAGGACTCTTCTCCCTGAACAAAGGGAGAAAGATGGGTGATGAGCTGACTATAACCCCCAATCCCTGTCTCCCTTCTTGGGTAGGAGGTCGGGCTAGGAAGGACAGAGGGTGACGGAAAGTTTTTGAGGTTTTATTTTACTTCTCATTATCCTGCTCTGATTCTGCTGGTAATACGTTCAATTAATATCTTTAATTCTAGCCTGTTTTGCCCATGATGGTATTTGGTGAGTGATTTCTCCTGGTCCTTAACTCATGAACCCTTCTTTATGTTTTGTCTCACCTATTCAGCTGTCAAGGGGAGTGATGGAGAGGCTTTGGTGGATGCCTGGCATTTAGCCAGAGTTAACCCCATTACATAAGGTTATTTTGGTTAGCATTTCCTTTACAAGTATGCTACTTTATAAAGAACTAAAACATGTGTCCCTGTCCACCCCGCCACCCCCAAAAAAAGACAAAATCACAAAGTTTTAAAAACTCTTAAGAATTTAAAACCTTCATACCTTTACTTAACTCTGAAAGATTATATTTAAAATATTTTTCCTAAACTTATTTCAATAACAATCTTGTAAGCAAATAGCAAATGTCTGGTTAGTTATCCCTTGTTTTGTATTTCAAGCAAGCATAAAAAGAAATGAAAACACATTTAAAGGAAACAAAATATCAACAAGAAATAACCCCAAACAATAATGTATTTAACACAGCTATAGAAATATACACTAATGGCATTTATAGCAGAGATTAATTTTTAAAAGCAATTTACTTCTAAAATTGGAAAATAAAAAAAAATCATGGTACTAAAAAGAAAAATGATATGCAAGGTATTGTAAAAAAATCAAAAGCTAAGAATGATATAGATACATTTATAATATTGTATCAGGATATTTCCAGCATTTTGTATTGTCTCCAGGAGGACACTGCACTTTGAATTATTAAGCTTTTCAAAGCATCAGATCTGTCTTTCGGTAATTTGTACAGCATCTGGTTTAATAAGTTTGATCGTGAGTAAGACCAATAAATGTCACAAGGATAAATTACGGGTGGAATTTTCACTTCAGCACTGGTCCTGTAATATATTGTCCATGAGCTGATAATGAAGATTAAAATCCTTTTATTCGGCTTGAATGTGAAAAACCTGGAACATGATTCAGAGCCATATTCTGAACAATATTGAGCAGCTTAAATTCTCACTGATCACAGAATGTCTTCTGATAAAAATCAGAGTCAAATTTCTATTCAGCTCAGGTTAATGAAAGTTTGGTCACTGAGTGCTGTATTATCAGAATTTGTCTCATAATATATGTTGAGACAATAGTTCAGTTTACGAAAAAATACTTCTAAATTGTATGGGAAATACAGATTTATGTAATAGAACTCCACGTAACATGAAGTTCCACTGTTTTACTTTATTCAACCTAATGATTTCCATTATCTCGTTAGTTGATAGAATCCATTTCAAAAACCAATAATCTCTTGAAATCCACTGAGCCACAAATTAGTCATTAGAGAAAATTTTCAGAGATCATTACCTTTTCCATAGATTTTAGCTTTTCATTTCCTAAAAACCCATGTCTAGTGTTGTTCATAAGAAGAGAAAGGTAAATTATTCAGTTCCAAAAGAATGATTCTGGTATTATTTATGCTATTCACTTGTTTATTATTTGCACTGCTGCAGTTTTATTAAAGGTCAAACCTGTATCACTCTTAACCTTGAATTTATGACCTCGTATACTATTAAGTTTTAATGAAAAAACAAATGGCATCAGCACTTCATTGTGTGCCACTTTAATGACCTGCTATTTTCTTAGGAGGAATTTATTGTTTTTCTAAACTAGTGAAATACTCTCTATCACACACACACACACACACACACACACAAATAGAGGCATAATTTCCAACACAGAAGGGAAAGTAAGAAATGTGGTTCATGGTACCATTTTTTCATTGTCTTGGTTTGGGTTGCTTATTGCTTTTCGTAAGTTACACCTAAAGAGTCCAGGCTTTTTGAGTGGAAGGTTGGGCTGAGAGCAATTGAGTTCTGGTTTGCCTCAGAAAATGTTCAGTCCACATTAGGAAATTAGAAGATGACAGAAATCTGAAATATATTAGAGAAACCCTTTTCAAAGCACTTTTAAAACAGGGAAATACAACAAAATTCAAAAAGATTTCAGGGGAATCCAGTCTTGTTATAATAATTAATATTTAGCAAAACTCTTGTGCATAGATCTGAATACACCAAAATTACTTATCAAATTATAAGAATCAGACACATAATTCACCAGGTGTTCCATACTTGCATTGATAAATATTTCTTCCTTCACTGTAAAGCATGAAAAAGTTTTGCTAAATAAGTTTCCAAAGTACAATCTTCCTAGAAAAAAAAAAGTAACAGCAGCGACAGCTGTGCAATCACTTGGAATGATTTATGTGCCGTGACTACATCGCTATGTTGTTTACTCTATGCTTATACTGCCTAAATTGGCAATTAGTTTCTGAAAAAATGTATAGAGCAACAAGGAGTTGAATACTTGCAAGGCTGACGCTGCAAACTCTGTAAGGGCAACACAGAGCACTCTGGTTTAAAACCTTTGTGTGGTCCTAAACTGAACATGAAAAGCCTTGGCCAGGATAGATATAGTCTTTAATAGGTGATAAGATTGTGACAATGCTTGACAGTCTTTTGAAGAGAAGTCAGATGCTTAAGAAGGAGAATTTTATTGCTTGTGAGGGAATTTGCCTAACATTCATGGCTGGAATGAGGACATAACCCAAGAAATGTTAAATTTTAAATTTTATACATATATATATATATCTATCTATATATATATATATACACACACAATTTTTCTCCTTTGATCATTCTACATTTGCTCTCTTAGTATTTGGCTTTAAGGAAACAACTGTGCTCCTGTCTTTTCAAGGGAAAGACATAAATATTTTGGATTAATTGTATCTTGCAAGAAAATGGATTGTAGACTGGACATGTGGGCTATAACTTATTGTATGACCACAGGTATTGTTTATGTCTCTCTATCAGCATCATGAAATGCTAACTCAGGACATGGCTGAAATGGATTAATTTCCATTTCAGGAAAACTCAAGAAAAAAATCAGAAGTACAGTCAATTCTGTCAGCCTTATGGCAGTACCTCTTTTTAAATAGTTATGCAATATCTCAAGAATTTTTGTCAGATGTACAACATTAATTTTTAAGCTATGGTGTCTAAAATTTGAAACATGAGCTTTAATTTTGAGAAATATTCTGAATCTACATTTCGACTTGAATAAATATTCAGAGATATCAACCCCATATCTCAGGATGGACATTTGAAACAAGAAGTATTGTGTGAGAAATTTGGACTGAAGGATTATTAAAGGAATCCTGGCAGCATATTTTTCTCAATTTTCCCTACTTGGAGCAGACTGAAATCATAGAAGCAAGGGNTAAGACTGCTTCATTTCTCATCTACCATAGTTATGATTAGCAACCTTCTGAATAAAATTCCCCAAGTATCAATTTATTTCATTTAAACAGAAGCCCAGTTTATTTGTATACTTCCATATCTGTTTCGAGTCAGAAAATAGAACCAAGTTTCATAGATTTCTCACCTCACCTACTGAGATCCTTTTTCACTGAGATATAAATGTCTGAGATTATAAATATCTGTTATCTTTGGAAATTTGCATGAATCACATTTGCATGTTAAGCTGTGTTCTGCTGATAAGTCAACAGCCCTCCAGATTTTCCAAATCTTATCTAAGATGTCTCAGAAACTCAATATACAATTAAAAAAAAAGAAAAGCAGAGGGGGAGGGAGAGAAGAGACAATTTTCTGACATTGTGCACCTGGTCCTATATATCATTTAAGCTATGTCTAACGCATCTGTTTTATTTAACAGTACCTCTTCTTCCTCTTTGCTTATCTAGCGGCATTATCCTGATATGTCTCTTAATTTCACAGGTAAAAAGTATCTTTATATGCTGACTCCTCGCTAGTACCCAGAAATTGAAAAGTTTGAAACTTTACAAATATGTTTCATTTTAATTAAAAGCCATTAACCTGACACAAAAATTTGTAGCACAAATTTGACTCTCATCTTGCCTCAGAATTACTGTTTTTCCTTGAGCCTTTTCAGCATTTATCAGGTAAAAATGTAGTGAAGTTTCAAGTCACTACCTTGGGAGACTCATCCTTGCCCTATTTTAAAATGGACAGAGATATGCAAATCTGTATACACGCCTGTGCCATGAGACACAGGGACAAATGCTGCACTCTATGAGGTGATGAAGTGTTAACTGTTCCATCCTCCCCAGGCCCTGGTAAATCTGTCCTTCATCAGCCCTGGCTCTTGGTGACTGTAGCAAGCAAATCCTAGGTCATGCGACCTGACATGTCCCCAGTCAATGTCTGTGTTCTGTTCTCATAGTGATATACACAAAAGGAGAACAGGTGAGGGAGTGTTGGATACATATGTCTTATTCATGTGACAGCTGTGACTATATTCAACATCAACAAACATAAGCTGACTAAGCATTCACCAACAGTGAACAGAAAGACTTCCCAGGTAGGTGGGTGGTGAATCTCCAGATATGAAGGACAAAGATAGCTCTCGAAGACAGATAAATAAACCTAATTCCAGAAATGCCTAATTATTTCCATCAGCCGCTGCTTGGCATTAGATTATCTAACCATCTCCAAACCACTCAAGAGTCGAAATTAATCCCATCAGAATGTGAAGAGTCGTTGTTGATGTTGAATGGCAGATATTTTAGACAATACTTCAGGAAAAATGAAGCATAAGGGAAAAGCTGTGAAATTTGAATTAGCAATATCTGTGTTGCTCTGGAAACTAGTATTCCTCATATAACCAGTTTCTTGCTGCTGCCCCCTTCATTTTGAAAATCGGCTGTGATATCTTAATATACATTTTTGTCTTTTTGTGTCCTTTAAGAAATGTATTTAGAAAATAAATATTTGATGTGATTTGATGAGACGTCATCAAGGTGTTTGTTCTGACAACTCATTTTTGGGGGGACCCTCTAAAATCCATTAAGTGCAAAGGATTCTGGATCATCTTCTGTATGGACAAACCTATGAAAAACATGGTACCATGAAATGTCAGTAGTGCTAATTTAGAGAAGTGAAACTACTAGAGCAACTCAAAAGCAACATACTTGCTGCAGCTGGCTCATCAGAAAGGTGTGTATATCATGAAACTGGGGATTTGTTTTGTATTCCCTATGTTGCAACAGCATAAGGGAATGCTAGACACTTCAAAGCCTGCACAAATAGTATTAAAATACTATGCAGGTACAGGGAATCCAGCATGAAACAACCTCTTCACTGTCTATTGGGGTCAGCCACTGAATAAACAACAGCTTAGAAGAAAATGCCATATTTCAGTCTGAAGGGCGCTAGCCTGTTTCCTATAAAACAAAGGCCAGAAAAAACTTGACATTTATCTTATGCTTATACAACTAAAAACTGGGAATGAATTAGAGAAGTAAGTTGTTTGAAATATATCAATTTTTCCTTTCTTCTAATATTAAGGTATAAAATGGTTTATGCCCTGGAAGAAATTTCCAGAATACTTGACCTGTAAATTAAATTCTCCTAACCAAGCACCATCCTTGTGATGCATAAATAATAAAATATTACATAATTTTTGTGTGTTTTATGAATACATCTCAATTAGCTAATGAAACTATTTTTTTCCTCATTTCAGATATGAACAAAATGAATGCTGCTCACCATGCAGATAACAAAATTCAGGTTGGTGAGGTAGAAAATAGAGTCACACAATGGCACTATTAATACTAAGTGATGAAGGTTTAAAGACAAATCTCTTCATTTACTTGTAAGTATTATAACTATTTTCAGCTATCAGAGTATTGTATTTACTGGTGACTTACAGAGCTGTTGCAGCATGGCCATATGAATCAAGGTTATTGTAATTGATATTTAACTTCTTTGTGATTCAATGCCCGTGTGTTTTATGTTTTGTAGACCACTGGTCGAGGTTTTTACAGGCAGAAGAATAAAAAATAAATAAATAGCTCTTTGTCCTGGATTCGGCTGGGACAGAGTTAATTTTTTTGCAGTAGCCGGGAGGCAGAATGACTAAGGCATTATTCTATACCAACTTATTGACAGGGGCAGGGGGAGAAGGGACTCTCTTCTGAGGCTCCTTCTGGTGAAGAAAACCTGTCAGCAGAGAGCAGTATTTGTTTATTGTGGTGGGCTTTCTATGTAAATCGTTCCTTTGTCTTATACCTTTTGTTATTAATATTGTTGCTGTCACTGTTGGTTTCCTTATCTCATTGCTGTTTCCAGTAAATTGTTTTTATCTCAACCAGTAACCTTTGCCTTTTGTGTTTCCGTAAAGGGGGATAGGGGAGTGAGCAGCATGTATTAAATTGAAGAATACCATTCCTAAATCATGACACTCCTGTAATTTAGCAATCAAGTGAATTCAACAACAATGTGAATGTCGGGAAAACTAACACTACAGGAGATCTTCTGGCAATTCTTTGCAACTAAAAATACAAGACAGAATTAAAACAAACAAGCAAATTAAAAACATTCATGAAAATCTGTGAAAATCCATTACCTAAAGCCTGGGTTGCATTTTTAAATTTTTGATAGCTCCTGAACTATTCATTTGGTATTGAAATATTTTTCTATGCTTATGAAGAAGGAGGGTAGTAGGACAGTTTGTACACGTCATAATTATATATCGTTTTACCTTTGATCATATTTTCATCATAAAACAATTAAATTGCATGTACACATTTCCTCTTCCTAATGACTAAAAAAATAATGCAATATATTTTTATCTGCAAATTCATAGAAATTTTTTTTATACCAATTAAAGGTACAAATTACTTCTTTGAAAAGAAGTGGTCTGAGAGAATGCTGGAGAAAGTGAGAAAGTATGAAAGGATATGAAAGACCAATTACCATTTCCAAAGTATGGGTGCAGAAAGGACATTTTACTTGTAGCCAGAGGACCCGGAGTTGTCTTTCATCATTTATATATCTGATATTCACTATATGAACTCTACAGTTACTATGACTGTCACTCTCCTTTATTACGTATAGACACAGTTTCTTAACCTACATTTTCTGTCACTCTTTTAATTCTTCATTTTCTTGTTCTGCAGCTCCAGAAATAATTAATTTTCAGTCATCTACCCCCTCAGACTAAGGACTTGTTTTTCTTCCCTTCTCTTTGAGATGTCATTACTCAGATTGGAGGTGACACCTGAAAAGATAGAAAATTTCAATATTAGTGAGGAAGCAGAAGATAAGAAATTAACATTATAAGTTGAATCTGAAGTGTACATACATTACAGTTTTGTAGGACAGTGATATAGTGTGCTGATGACATTTAAAATAAAACTTTTTTAAGACCATTCCCATGATGGCATTTATAACAGCATTGTTTCCTCTAAGAGCTAACTTTTTCTTTTATACAAGCCACACAATTGAAAAAAACACAAAACAACCAGCAAGCCAGAACCAGAAAAAAAAAACACTGCCTTTATTCCAATATATTAAGGGAAAAAATGGTGGTTTTGTTGTGTTTTTAACATAGATTAACATCTTAAAAATTCTCTTTAGAGTACAGCAAAAGACAAAGTTTCATAAAAGAATAAAAGACAACAGGGAAAAAGAACTGTGTGTTGTATCCTTTAGTTTGCAATACTGGTTTCACAGTAACCAACTATGTTTGGATTCAGAGATTGAATGATGCTTATGGCTGATAATTCTACTGCTCCTTTCAATAACAGAATGATGTATTATGAAGTTATGCTTTACTATGTGAAGTGCTTGTAAAGAGAAGAATTTGAGGAGATTGTCTCTGATGAAATAAGAAAACATCATCCCCTCACGAGAGTTCAGCAGTGGCTGAACTGCTGAATAAAGCTTTATACAGGTCCTTAAGCATTACTCTATTATAAAGCACTTGTAACAAGGAGAAGTCTGTTAATTCAGCATCACAAAGATACAGTGCTTTATTAGGCTATACAATTTTGGGGAAAAGAAGGAAAAATATGAATATTATTAATAAGCAAAGAAAACTCAGCTGAATTAAAAAGCTAGACAAAGATACTGGACCTTGAAATAAGTTACTAAAGCTTTTTATAGGATGATAGGCCTTAGTTTTCTGCAGGATGCTAAGAATAAATCTACAGATATCTGTTGTTATGCTGCTAAGTTAAAACTGTCTCTACTGGCACAAGAGTGAAATTATAATAAATTAATATTCTAAAGTTATACTCCATATATGCATTTATGGCATGGAAGTTTATATTTAGTTTTTTAAGGAATAGAAAAGCTGTGATTAAAGAAATCAGTAAGGTGTTATTATCTTTAAAAACATTTAATAAAATCAAAATTCAGTGTAAAATGTCAATGTGATATCACTTTCCTCTAGTACTTTTTGCAGCTGAGCTTATTGAAATATACAGTTTTAGGTAAGTCTAAATTTTTGCATTTGATTTTATGAATAATATGTGGTTTAAACACCCATTTCTTTTTTAATTCAAGTTACATTCAGATTTATTTTTGAAGTAGTGTTTTCCTTCACAGTTGCGTTAGGTCCTTAATCTTAATTTCATTTGAGTTACAGTAAAAACTCAGTCCCCTGACACTACTTTGCTTGTTATCAGATTCTATTCACAGTATGACAGACTCATGATAATGAAACCAGTGACATTCTCTTTTTATTTTTGCATTATACAGAAATGATAGTTTTTGTTTGGTTCAAAATTAATAAAGACCATAGTCATTGCATAAAACTTTTATGTGAATACAAATCTGTTTTATAGATTTAAAGTGATCTATTTAACACTACTACATCCAAGTTTGGATAAAAATATGAAATTCAACCATTTTTTCAGCCATGATACTGCACTGACACATAAATACAAAGTTATATTTAATTTGGAACTTAAAATGTAAGTCATGGGGTTGATGTCTATCAACAACTTAACGTTTTGACTCAGTTTTCCATATTCATGTGATTATGTCAAGAAAATTTGAAGTAGACAGAGCTGATAAGTCTTAGGGAAGTTTTAGTGCTTTTCTTTCCTGTGTTATTTGCAGGCAGGTAATCCATTAAAAGTATTTAACTGGGCTACATGTTACTGTTTGTTCCATTTCTGGTTATACAAGTCATACAGCAAATAAACCAATGAAAGGTTCTTAACCAATGAAGTACAAGGTTTTAAGAACAGAAAACTCTTCCCTGGGTATTTCTTCATGATCCAGTACATTATAGACCTGTTGTACAGCACCTTTCAAAGGATTTCATGGCATGAAAAGTTGAGGTGTATCCAAAATATCAACAATGCAGATGAGTCAAAGGGTAATTGTACCCAGGCTTCTTCTGGGTTCTTGGTAAATAGCAGTTATCCTTTTCTTGCAATCTGCTTCTGGAGCGTACATAAAAAAAAAAAACCCCGAGATATGTAAGTCTCTTATCCTGTCTTTTTCCAAAGAAAGTGCCCAAAGTGTAATTGGCCATGCACAAAACTAATGGATAGCAAGAGGCCAGAGAGGGCCTTACTGTCCTAAGCCTGCCCATGGGAGCCAGTGTACTGTCAGATACAATGAGTTACATGCCTGTCCTTGGAGCAGTCATGGAGACAGCTATATAAGGCACAAAGCAGACAACAGTTTTTTGGAGCTGCTTCAGAAAATAATCTTTTGCAGTGAGTTGAAAACACAGCCATTGAGATTGGTAACAGGCTGCTACTGTGGAGGAAAAAAAAGGTCCCAGAAAACCCATCTTCTGGACAGAAGAAATATTAATAAAATTCTGCCATAAAATGCAACCAGTTTCTGGGAATACGATGTTCACCTTAGGAATGGAACTGAGTATCTGCATTGCAATTTTCTGAGCATGGCCAAGTTGACCTTGGCAAGCAGTGAGTTATCTAATGGAGGGGGGATGCCAAAGCTGAGTTTAAACTGAATAACATGGGTGTTCTGCAGTTGTTTTAGTCGAAAACTAATGATCATCATCTAGTAATTTAACAAGAAACCTTGCAGGTAAAATCCCATCTGTCCCCAGAAACGGCTTTGTTTACAGATTTGCTTCATGGGCTATGTTGTTCTGAATAATTGTCTTTGCAGTGCCTAACATAAGTCCTGCATCAGCAAAACAAGCCCTTATTTGCAGAGTTTGTAATGTCTAACTCTTACTATAGTACACTGCAATGCTTACTATATGTTTGAAGGGTTTTATTTTATGTCCTGGAGCATTAATAAACCAAAGAAACCAATGGTATCCATAGTAACAAAACCTCAGAAACAGTAGATTGAAATACTATTCCCAGACACGCTAAACTCCTTCTGAAGCTGGGTCGTTGTTTCAGCCCTACCTCTTCTGTACTATAAAAAGCCACCAGCATTCTCTAAATTAAGAACCTACTTTCAGATTAAAATTTCCTCTTAAGCAATCACATTACACTACACTGTTAATAATAAAAGCATACATAAATTCACAAAATATCTGGCTTCACTGTCCAATTTATCTTCATGTAATAATTAGGTAATGAATCAATGTCCACTTCTCTCACGTGAATCTAAGAATGTAGTGCTGTGAAGGTGAAGTTAGATTAAATTTTTACTCAAAGGTTAGAGAGAAACTTTTTTGTATAGTTAAAGAAAATTGCTCATATTTTATTTTAAATTATACTTTGATTTATTTTTAAATTTAATCTTATGTTGATTCCCTAAAATCCATTATGTATGGAGAAAATGTCTAGAAGAAAGCAGTTCCACTGAATTACAGTTTTTTGTTAAAAAGAAGCATTTGAGGTTTTTTTTTTTTTTTTTTTGGATTGTTAACAAAGTAAAACCAGCTAGTTTTCAGGTATTAGCCTGATTTGGTAATTTCAGAAGAATGTAAGAAATTGATACTATCAAAGATATGATAGTTATATTGATATAGTTATAATAATTATCTTTTACTGCAGAATATATCTGATATTAAATGAATAAAAAAAAATTTTTTTTTGAGAAAAACAATGCAAAATGCTACTTCTGCTTCTTCTCTGCAAGGCTATAAGGGAAAATTTTTAGTACATAGCCCTGGATTTTAATTTGTTAATTTAGAAGACAAAATTTCATTCATTGACTTACAGTAAAGTGTGGCTCTACTGGGCTCTGGCCGGTTGGTGAGTGTCCGAATGCCAGCTAGCACCAGTCACC
>VXBC01001446.1:198484-227879 GCA_013399945.1 Ploceus nigricollis | reverse complement strand
GAGGAGAGGAGAGGAGAGGAGGAGTAATATTCCCAAGATCACAATAATCTGAATATGGTGCCTCTAAGAGACCCTTACATGTGACTGGGGACAAACGAATTCTAGTTAAATGCTGTATTGTTGCATATGTTGGGTTGTTGTGACCCAAGTGCAGGACCTGACACTTTGCCTTGTTGAACCTCATACAATTGACCTTAGCTCATCGATCCAACCTGTTCTGATCCTTCTGCAGAGCCTTCCTGCCCTCCAGCAGATCAAAACTCCTACCCATCTTAGTATCACCTGTCAACTGAGAGTGATCCTGAATTCTAATGTCATATAGTTTGACATGCAATTAAATAAATATCATAGGTATTTAGCAACGTGTTTTCAGGCCTTCAAAGATGTAAAGATTGACCATGAATATTGCTCACTGCACAAGTGTCAGACTTGGAAGGACAGGAATAAACATGCATGTACATACAAATATTCACTTCTACTTTGGCTGACTTTATCAGCTTCAAGATCTTCTACCATGGCCTTCTCTATCTTTTTTTTTTATTTTCGTTTCCTCACTTTTTATGCTGCATTTCCTATACATTATGTGTTAGTTTACTGTTTGAGTAAAATTGAGTGGTATGGTAACGGGTGCTAACGTACACATCCATATATCTGTAATAGTTATTTCTGTGGCTGATACTACATCAACTGGTGATATATGAAAATGTTTCAGGATGGCATTAGTAAAATATCTGTACAACTCCCTAATGGTTACCTTATATAATTCTATATCAGAAGATTCTTTATTTCCCTGTACCAAACTGTTTAAAACTCTAAGTGCTGATGTGCCTTAAGCAATTAGTGCTTGATGCTATTTTTCACAGAGTATCTAGTACATATGTCTGAAACTCTATTTTGTTCCTGTAGTCAAAAATGCAAAATACCAACACCAAAATAGGAATAGTAAAACCAAAATTTAACTCTGGTTAAGACTGGAGAGGCATAGTGGCTTATTTCTTATTCATTAAATTCTGTGTTCTTTATTAAATGCTAGAAACATAAATTTGCCACAGGAGTATGCTTATCATTCTCTTCATCCTCAATGCAAATTTTTTCACCTATAACACTGTTGCTCTTTTTTTTTTTTCTGTTATCTTATTTCTTTTGAAGCACAGGTAAAAAATTTCAACATATTCAACGTAGAATTAGCAATGCACAATCTCACTAAGGAAAGAAAACAGTTTTAATTTATTTTTGTTGCTGATAAGAATTTTCTTGCCCAGAACCTTGCCTTCTCTTTTACAATTCTTTTATCTGTAAATTAACTCATTTAAACACAGATGGTACAAAAGCCCGTCATTTACATAACAAGGAAAAGCAGGTAAATTTCAGCAGTGCCCCACCTACTCTAAAGTATTAATAATATGCTTCAGCAGTCTTAATTACTTTGGTGACCTTCCTAATTTAACAGATTTGACTTTCCCCATTTTTAATTTTGCAGCAATAATTGGATAACTAGGCAATGCATGTACCTAAACAAATTAGGGCTTTTTAAATAAAACTTGATTATTCACAGTTCATTAGACAAAAAGCTGTATTTTAATATTAATTAAAATCACTCCTGTAGAATGTCATTCAGAATTCAATACCATGTTTTATTTTTATGCCCACAGAATCATAGAATGGTTTGGGTTTGAAGGGACCTTACAGGTCATCTAGTTCCCCCATGGGCAGGGATGTCATCCACTAGACTTGTTTGCTCAGAGCCCAGAACAACCTGTCCTTGAACACTTCCAGGAAGGGGGCATTCACAGCTTCTCTGGTCAACCTTGCAGTGCCTCACCACACTGATAATGAAGAATATCTTTCTTATATCTAATATAAACCTATTGTCCTTCAGCTTAAAGCCATTAACCCTTGTCCCATTGCTACACATTGGTGTGAAAAAGCCCTCTTCACTGTTTCTTGTAGACTCCCTTCAGGTTAAAGTTATTCAGAACAGTGAAAAGCTGTATATAAATTAATGCATCTGAAATATATTAAAACTGCTCCTATAAATGTATTTATATTTGTGGTTTGACCTACAATCTGCTTTTTGACCTCACTAAGAAAGGCCAATTCAACATTATGAAATAAGTCAGTTTACTATCCATTTTCTTTTTAGTTATCTACATTTCTGCAATTTGAATTGCATCACTGAAAATCGCAATATCAAATAATATGTCATCCTTAGCTCTGAATATCAAGGTCTAAAATAGTACAATCGACTGATTAACATACCAATGTTTCAGTCATTTCTTATGAGGCTGGAATTTTAAAACTTATTTCAAATAATATAAACCTATTCTCCCTGAGATACATAAAAAATAAAAATTAAAAAAATATTATCATTTCAATATTAGGAATATGAAAATTCTTTTCCTCAGTATTGATTCTAAGAATGTATTTTCCATCAGGTTTTTTATTCATTTGCAGCTATTTTACAGGGCCTGTCTTAATGTTGATTTTAAGCTTGTTCCAAAGATTAGAACTTAAGTGAGATGATACAAAACGTATGTTGTGTCAAAACCACTAGTGTTAAAGTAAAAAAGGAAAAATGCGAAGAAACACTTCTGACAGGAATACTCTTATTCATCATAAATCTCACAGTCTTCTCTTGTTCAGTAGGTAGTTTTTGGGAAAGTTTTGGTCACTTTCTGAAGGTATTTTTATGTTGAAAATTAGGTGCATTATATTATGAACATTTTGAGCATTTTTTATACTCTTAAATATCTCTAAACAAAGTGTAAATAAAAGAAATCCCATGCATCCTAACGCAGGCATTATGACTGGAGAAGATATAAATAAAAAAATGAGCATAGCCTGCCAACTTACTCTTGAGAAATTACTGCTGTATTTTTTCCCAGCTTAACTTTTCTGTGAGCATTCATATTCATGAAGGCAAAGGGTCAGTTGCATGTATGACTTAACCATAGGACATTTTTATCCTAGATACAGATCTAATTGAGGCAGCTGAAATGTGAGCATATTTTGCTTATCCCTGACCTACAATTTCTGTCTGTTCTAAAAGCGAGAATTAGTTTGGTCACCCTGCTGTCAGCCCAGGGCATCTTCTGACAAGAGATTTCTAATACACTGAACAGCACTTTACATTAAGTGGTACTAATTACTGGGGCTGGGTAATCAGTTTGACCAGAAGTTGGAAGCATAACTGCAGACTATTTGAGAATTCCAGCAGGAACTACTGACATAGTTATTACTGTTTACTTTCTTATTTATTAATTCAATAAGAATAAAAACTCTTAAAGCCCAAATATTCTCCCATGTGTTTCTGTGTATTTAGTTATGATAAAGAATGCATTTTAGATTGTATTTGCTAAAAGAAAGTCAGAATTTATAACCATTTAATAAATAAGGTCTGGAAAATTTTGGGTAAAAAAGCCTCATGGAAGTTTCTGTTTCCCAATATTCTGTCCTTTCTGAAACATTGCATCACTCTTTGGAAGCAACAGATAGCCTTGCAGGAGTGTCAGGAAGGGAAGGTCAAATATTTTACTGTCCTCTATTCTGAATTACCATTTGGCAGTTATGTATATTTGTGTCGTGATGGCTTCTCCATTGACATAACAGGGATGGTAATATCTATGTCAAATTTTAAAGCATCCTGACTGAGATTAAATGAATTATTTTTCACTAATATTATTAGTATTGGTACATTAATCTTGTTCTCTTTGGGAGCAGAAAAATAAAGTAGGAAAAAATCAAGTGTTTATCTACATTTATTGCCCCCTAATGTTAGAGCAGTTTCTCACTGAGTATTTTGCAATTTCCTATTGCTTTTATCCCATTTACATTCCATCTTTAATTTCCAGGTACCAAGGTACTGCAAAGGAGGTTTCTTAAGGGTTTCCCTGAAGGAAAAGAGGCTACTGATCTTGAGAGGCTCTGCAGAAGATTTTTTGGCTATTTAAATTTATTGATTGGAAGGCATGTTAGACTATGTGTTATTATCTGTATGGATTCCAATTGTCCTGGGGATTTTTTTACAGAAGTTGTGAAAAAAATCCCCAGTCTGTGAAAGCAAGTCCCTTGGAGCTGTTTTAACATAAGTGCATAATTATTCAAAAGAATAATTTTGTAGTACTTTGGTTTTCTTAACACAGTTGGACTCTATGCAGATAAGGGCCAGTCCATATAATGTAATTTTTTCCCATTTTTAGGGGTGTGAGCTTTCTGTATTTTATTTGTCTACTTTCCTGTCTTCTTACTCCTAATTTTTCTGTGGTGATTTTAACCATTTTTTATTTCTTTTTTTATTTCTTTTTAGCTCTCTGCTAAATTCTGCCATTGCTTTCTTTTAAAGTAACCTATTTCAATGGAAATTAGCAGCAGATTTGAATTCAGAAAGATACTTTGTATGGGATTCATCTGATAAAAGCAGATGATTCCAGTGTCTCCATCTGAGCTACCCAGGGGTGTCTTTATGGCTAATAGACAGAAATAAGCCTATCTAAAGCATTATTATTTTTATACATTTAAAGGAGGTGGTTGTCCTGCTTTACTCTTCTCTGGTGTGGCCTCACCTCAAGTTATGTGTGTAGTTTTGGGTGCCACAGTATAAGAAAGACAGAAAGCTATTAGGAAGCTTTCAAAGGAGGGCTGCTGAAACAGTGACAGGTTTAGGAGGAAGCTGTGTGAGGAGTAGCTAAGGTCACTTGGTCTGTTCAGCCTGGAGGAGACTGAGGGGAGACCTCGTTGCAGTCTGCAACACCTTCACAAGAGGAGGAGGAGGGCAGACACTGATCTGGACACTCTCTGATGGGATCTGAGGGATCCCTGAAGCTGTGTCAGGGGAGGTTTATGCTGGATATTAGGAGAAGGTTCTTCCAGTGTCCAACCAGAGGGTGGCTGGACACTGGAACAGGCTCCCCAGGGAAGCAGGCACAGCATCAAGCATGACAGGGTTCAAGAAGCATTTGCAGTGCTCTCAGACACATGGTGTTATTCTGTGCAGGGCTAGGAGTTGAATTCCAATGATCCTTGTAGGTCCCTTCCATTTAACCTATTCTGTGTTTCTGTCCTGAGGAAACCATTTAAAATGAATCAGGTAGCTTCAACCTTAAAAGAAAAACTTTCCAGCTTCAGAAAGAGGAAAAGTGAGGCCCTGATCATATAGCTGACCTATACTGCAAAAGAGAAAAACAAAGGATGTCTGCTGTGAAAATGAAGGATACACTCTGCCTTTGACTATCTAGCGTTTCTAAGTTCCCAGCTATGTTGTATATATGAATGTGAAATTGTGCTGAGTATTGGAAAAGGAGGTGTTGGATTTTTCTAAGAGAATATAATATTTTTTAAGATAATATAATGTCCTCTGAGTTCATTATGCTCATTTCTAAAACAAATAACTTTGCTGTCCCATTTACTTTTATTTTCTTTTGTAAAGATTGCTCAATGTTCTATAATGTAAGGGAAGACTGTTCAGGTTTTTTATGTATACAGTGTTTCAGATACTTCAAGATCTAGTCAGTTTCCTAAACATGGTATTTGAATATTATTTGAGTGACCTATCTTAGCATACTACTTAGCTTCCACCTGCTCTGGAAGTGGTGCTGTATTTTAGCAATTCTCTCAACACAGACAGAGTCAGGTTTAGAAAGGAGACTGTTTATTCTGTTCAGGGTGCAAGGCAAATGTTTTCCACAAATAAAGTAAGCAAAGGAATAAAAATGAGAGAATTTATACATGGAATTCTGCATAAACCCACCTACCTAGTACATTTTTACCTCCCACCTAATGCATAATTATTTAGCTTGCACAGCCTTACATAACACTTTTCACCTTGCCTGCATGGACCTTTTTGGAGAGCTCTGGTGATCATCTGGGGAGATGCCCCCCTCCTCAGTTTTGAGCAAAGTTCAGGATGTGCAGAACCCAAGGTTGAGTGGCAAAGAGGATGTGATCTGCAGCATGCTGCCACATCTCAATCAATTGCCAATCAGGACATAAAATACAAAATCTTTCCATAAGCATTAAGCAAGACCTGCCTAACACACCTAATAACATAAAGTTGCAGTCAAAAGATGGGTTAAAGGTGAGAATGATACCATCACCTTCCATCCACAACAGAGATCAAAGAAAGGGGCAAGGACAGAGAATTCTGTTTAAAGACATCGGAAAGAAAAGGTTGATTATTTTCATTCTCTAACTTATTATTTTGAATAAAATTCAGCTTATCCAAAGGCAGATATCTATAACAGCCTAGATAATTCCATATGCAGTAGAGCTACATTTAGACAGGTGACAAGATTACACCCTTCCTCTAGAAACAAAAAAAATGTCTAATGTATCTAAACTGGATAATAGAGAAAAATTAGAAATAAGAAATTATAAAAGATTTCTCATTTAACTGATTCTTCAGTACAGTTTTCTGAAATTTTTAAATTATTCAAATTTCTGTCTGGAAGTTTCACTAGCATCTAAAGTTCTCTATATATACAGAGGTCTCTTGCCATTATTAATCAGGTAAACTTGTATCCATCCAGGTCCATAAAACATTATTTCCCTTAGGAATTTAGTAGAGAGATTTTAAAAGCATTCCTATGAGCTAAATACTCCACAAAATACAGACATGTAAAATTTGAATTTAATTTTTTTAATAGTGCCATATGTGAAATTGTCCCCGCTTCAGGTTTTAATGGAATTATTATAACATATGTCCATTTCCTCTCACTTGTGGAAAGGAACAGTAACCTGTTGGACATTAGATTAAAAACTAAGGTAGGGATAGTGAGAGTTTGTATGGTTTGTATGCACATAGACAAAGTCATATACCTCTGTGAACAGATGGTGTTCGGATACTACAATAATGCAAGACATGCACAGAGCTGATATTTTCAAATTTGATGCATATATACATAAAAACAATAGCAGAGGATGGTCTGTTAGAACTTGAAAGATAATCTATTCCACCTCCTTTTTCTCTGGTAAAATAAGTACTTCTAGACCTCTGTATTGGGTTGATCCTGATTGGATGCCAGACACCCATCAAAGCCTCTCTCTCTCTCACTCCCCTCCACAGCTGGATCGGGAAGAGAAAATATAGCAAAGGGAAATGAGTTGAGAAAAAGACTGGGAGAAATCGCTCACCAAACACAATCACGGGCAGAACAGACTTGAATTAAATATATTAATTGAATTATTGCTAACAAAATCAGGGCAGGATAATGGGATGTAAATATAGACCTTCAGCCCCCTTTTCCCTCGTCCTCAGCTCCACTGCCGCCTCCCTAGCGGCACAGGGAGACAGGAATGGGGGTTAGAGTCAGCTCATCACACATGGTTTCTCCCACTGTTCAGGGAGAGGAGTCCTTCTCTCTCCAATATGGAGTCCCTTCCAGGGAAGATAGTTCTTCATGAGCTGCTGCAACATGGGTCACTCTTCCACAAGGTGCAATCCTTTAAGAACAGACAATTCCAAAGTGGGTCCCCCACAGGGACACAGGTCCTACCAGGAAACTTTCTCCAGCGTGGGTTCCTCTCCACAGGCCTTGTGCAGCAAGGGGCTTCCACAAGGTCACTTGTCATCATCCTCCTCTCAGGCATCCACATTCTCTGGCGTGTGTTTCCTCCATGGGCTGCAGGTGGATCTCTCCATGCCCATGGTTCTCCATGGGTTGCAGAGGCATGGATTCTTCACCATGGTCTGCACCATGGGCTCCAAGGGAAGCAGCTACAGTGTGTGGAGCACCTCCTTCCACTCCTTCTCCACTGACTGGAGTGTCTGCAGGGATTCCTGTCACGTACTTTCCCTTTGATCTTCTCTGTCCACAATTACCTCTCTGCAATAACTTTTTTTCTTCTTCTTAAATATGTTATCATGGAGGTATTATCACCATTTCTAACTGGCCCAGCCCTGGCCAGCAGCATGTCCATGTTTGGAGCCACCAGGGACTGGGTCTTCTGGACATGGAGGAAGCTGCTGGCAGCTTCTCACAGAAGCCACCCCTGTAGCTCCCCTTTTACCAAAGCTTGGCCATGTAAACGCAGTACAAGCTCTCAGACTCATTTTTCTGTTGTTTATGTTGTATTCTGTTACCATATGTAAGACCATATAATACAGGGAAAAGCAGGGAATTTTTTTTTGACAAGACTTAGTAATTTTCTTGTTAAACATGACTCATGAGAAAAGAAACCTACATAATCTGGTTTTATTATCTTTTAGTGACCCAGTGTATGGGTGCTTGTGCCAAGATTTTGACTGGAGCGGCAGGGGCTGCAGGGGTGGTCCCTGTGAGAAGAGGCTGGACCCAGTTCCAGCAAGCACAATCTTCATGCCAGAGTCTGTGCGGTACTGTGTAGATGAGGTTGAACATAGAAACAGTCACCAAAAAAGGGATGTAATTTAATAGAGTGGTCACTAGAACATTTGAGGTGCTCTTTAGTATCCAGAACCCCTGTGCAGATCTGTCTGAAATAATGTCAGACAGACATTATTTCAGGATTGCCAGGTGCTGCTGAAGGGGCTACTCAAACCTGTGCGGGTAACCACAGGGCTTAAAAAGATATCATCCAGCTGTGTCACAGGACATAGGGATGCCATTTTATGATGTTATTTATACTTCTGATTCTCCTGACTGTATGTATATAGAATCATAGAATGGCTTAGGTTGGAAGGGTTCTTAAAAGTCATTCACTTCCAACGCCCATGACATGGGTAGGGACATCTTCCACTAGAGCAGGTTGCTCAGAGTTCCATCTAAGCTAGCCTTGAACACTTATAGGGATGGCACATCCACAAATTCTCTGGGCAACCTGTTCCAGTGCCTCACTACCCTCACAGTAAAGAATTTTTTCCTAGCATATAATCAAAACCTGCTCTTCAGTTTGAATGCATACCCCCTTGCCCTGTTACTACATGTGCTTGTAAGATGTCTCTCTTCTTTATTGCAGGCTTCCTTCAGGTACTGGAAGGCTGCAATTAGGTCATTCTAAAGCCTTCCCTTCTTCAGGCAGAACAATCCCAATTCTCTCAGCCTTTCCTCGTAGGAGAGGTGCTCCATCCCTCTAACATTTTTCTTATAGATAACCGAAGTCCAGTGTGCAGAAATATGTATATGTAGATAACATACGAACATTAGTTTTACAGCTCTACAAATAATGAAGTCTTTTGTACAATCTGAGTATCAACCTAAAATATAAAGTTAGATAACACACACTGAATTGCTTTTAAAACTTTGCTAAAACACACAAACCCCATTTTCTTATGTCTTATAAGATATCATGGGAAATATCTTGGCAGAATCTTAGATTCTGTAGCAACTTCAAGCCTTAAAAGCACAATTAGAAGGATTGTAGATTTTTTTTTTTATTTAATAGATTTTATTTCTCAAAGAATGAAATAGACTTTATATTCTAAGAGATAAAGATAAGTTACACATTATTCATCTGCACACCTTATTATATTTCTTAAACTTTTTTTTTGTTTCAGAGGTCACTTATCGTAAATTAAACTCTTTGGTTCTAAAACTAATGTAAATAATGCAGATTGTTTAATTTAACTTTCACTTTCATAACACTAGATAATGAGTAAAGAACTATGACTTGCAGCTATACCATAGTTTTCCTAACACTGCTGATAATTAAAAGAGCATTAATTCAGTGAAGTTACAAATATATTATAGCAAGAATATACACTCCATTGCTTTTCACATTTGTATATGTCATATATGATATTCTTAAATGACTACAACACCAACTTTTTCCCATGGAAGGGTAAGTGACTTGAGCATAAACTTTCATTTAACTTAACCATATGAAAAAGATAATAGTACACAATGATTTTCCTATGCAGAATGAAAACAGCTTTCTTCATTTCTTTCTTTCAGGGAAATATGAATTAGAGTCTTCAAACAAGTATTTTAAAGTGACCATCATTCAACACATTCTACACAGCAGTAGTCCCAACAGAAATACTTAATAATTGAGAACTTCAGAACCTTAATACTGTGATTTTCATTATGTTTGCTGGCTTAAAGAGGTGATTGAAAAGGCTTTAACAGGGAAACAAGCTGATGTTCTTGCTTAACATTACTTTAAATAGTATAATTGTTCATAACTGACTACTTTTAGCTGTCAGATTTCACTTCATTTCTTTATATATTTAATGCAGGTATTGATTGCCTAAATTACAAGTAAAAATATTCCTAAATATTGAGTGGAATCTATAGACATAAGTAAAACTTGTTTCTATTCCTTCTGAATTCAGGAGTATAGAACAGAAATGCTCATTGAACTTCCAATAACCTAGATAACAAATTAATGGAAACTAAACTCTTGTATTCCTGCATCTGCTTTAAGTGCACCTTCAGGTTATAAGCAGTGAACAGTAAACAAATGCATAGAATAGAGTGTCCTCTAACTGAAATTTACAGATCTGCTCTACTACAGACCTGAAATTTTTTTTTTTAAAAACCCCAACTTTTCCTTGTTACAGCATCTCTAGCATTTTTGCTAGACTTGTTAATTTATACGATGTAATATCATATCTACTGCAATTTGACAGCATTATATCTTTAAATGCTGAGCACAAGAAAGCTGTGTGAATTTTAACGTTCATAGTACACAATAATTTAAGTTTAGTGGAAAGCATAGGCAGATTTTATAAGTGCTTTTTTAACTGCAGGAAAATATACCATTTACTTTGAAGCATTTTAAAATGAGCATCAGGCAGTGTTTAAAATCTGTCTAGCTTACAGAGCTGTAAGCAATGATCCACATAAGTGTCACAGAGAATTAAAATATTTATTTCTGTACCAAGTTGTAATGTAACTAGCATCAGTATTATGTTATCCTTGCTAAATGATCAGTTTTAGTATCTCCATATCAAAGAACTTTACAAGCATATGGTTTATATTTCTTTCTTTTCATATAATTCAAAAAGTGTGCATGACTACAGGAATTGTAATGGTCATCTTCAAAAGCATGGATGTGAAGATAGCATGGATGCTATCTTTTTGTTAATTTTTTATTTTATTCTTTTAAAAATTCAGCTATATTAGCAGTAGAAGTAACGAGAAACCTAGGATCTTATACTACCAATAAATCAAAACTAGTGCAAAAAACCTCACATCATAATACAAGACAGCCTTGTGATAAAAGAGAAGAAGTTCAATCATTCCATCAGCCAAATCATCCAACATCTTTCATTTTTATGGCATTATTTAATTTTTTGCATTTTTCCAAATGTCTTACTGATATCAATTTTAGTCTTCAATTCCTAGCCATGGCTCTTGTTAAATATTAACTTTTTTTTTTTAATATGGGGAGTTGATTGTACTTCTTTTTAATTATGTGTTTTAACTGCTTGCAGTTTTTCATTCTCCATATCCAAACTTTTCATATTGGTTTATCATTTCCTACCTGGTATCTCCCTCTGCCTTAATCCTGTTGCCTATACTTTTGTGTGTGGGAATGTTTACTCTTTTTATAAAGATTACCTGCAAGATGTCTTGCATACCAACAATCTTTAGATTTTGTAATATTTGTGCAATTTTCGCATCTAGATAATTTAATTATTTTCCCTGCTCTCCTGGCCACAACTTGGGTTATCTCTATAGTAATCATTTCTTTGTGATAAACTGTGTTTAAAACTATATGAATTAAAAGAATACTTCAATATTTTCTCACAAGCTCTCTTGTGTTCTGCTTTTCAGTTGATGAGCTGTTTGGATTATACTTATCAATTATATATACAGAGTCAGAAAATTGAACAATTACTTTGTTACTAATTCCAACATTTTGTAACTTCATTTGCCTTTTGGAAACACTATGTATGTTATACACAGTTAATCCCCCATGTATATATTTCTATTGTATTTCTACTTTTCCTTCTCTTTTGTAATTATCCAAAAGCCTTTAGGCTGAGGAAATTTTAAAAAAATTACTTCATGTTTTATAGAGCTGAAATTTTCAGAGAAGTCTTAGATCCCTACTTATCCTTAAATTCCTTCGGTGACCAACTTATACTGATAGACATATACTGCTAACAATGAACCATTTTTGAGTGAGTTTGGTTGTCCTCTTAGAGGGTGGAAGACATGGCCTAGAGGGAAGGCCCCTTGTGTAAAGGGCATGTACTGGTAGCTTTGTCTATTTCTTGTGAGACACTGATACACATATAAGAGAATAGATACAGAAGAATTCCATATCTTATAATCAGCTGGAAAAAGGAAAACTATTTTATGGCCTAAATGCACTGTTTTCCTTCATGTTGCACTATTTCAGCTCCCACTTTTATGTTAAAATTCTGCCTGGAAATATCTAAATCTTGCAGTTCCTGATTTGAATTGAAAATATTCTATCAGCTATTTAAGCTTAAGATGAAAGAAATGTGTGAAACCAGCACCAGACTAGAAAACAGAGATGCTGTCTGGGAGAAGAAAGATATCAAATACAAATAAAGATTACCCTTTAAAAGATCACCTTCTGATGGATATTAGAGGAAATTACAAGCAATAGGTTTATATGCATGCACCCAATATTTTCTAAATTCACAGCACTCCTTTGAAGTGTAGGAAGGAAATTAAATAGTCTCTTATCAGTGAAATCTGAGCTACCTTCAAATATTGTCTATACCTTAAGCTGTACAGAAAGGTTGGGGAATAATAAAGATTACACAAAAGTAATTTTGTTTAAGAAAAACGGTTATCAGTACAGAGAAAAAATAGAAATATTGTATGAGACCTAAAGGGGTAATGAGCACTGAAATACTACAAATGAGAGGGCATAAAGACAGTCTATCAAGGGAGCATAAACTAAAGAGGAAAGAATAAAGGTTTGCAGTGTCAGAAGGTGGGTCATCCTGCCCTCTTGGAACACATGTGTAAATACATACCTATTAAATTAAAACATCTGAACCTACATGAGAAGCAGGATGTGAAAACTAGATTTTGAAAACAGCAATGGCTTTCGGAGTGGCTTTGTTTTCATGCTACTCTCAATAAAAATGACGTATTGCACGTAACATGAAAAAAAAAAAAGCAAATCCTAAATTTACAGACAGAAATGGCATTCTTGGATCCCATCAGGATATAAAGTCTGTTTACTAAAGGGACAGATGTGAGCATCACACAAAAGGAAGGTATAAAAAGCTTAATTACAATATTTTACATATTTGAAAGGAAAAAAATCCATCAAAAGACAGACATGGGTAGCAAAGAAAAAATAGAATCTTTGAGTAAATTATGTCTGAATCTTTCTATTGCCTTCTGTATGCATGAAATAAAACACAGAATTTTTGTACAGCCTACACAAAGTCTGAAAATCTCATTTCAACTTTTTGAGCAAGGAAGATCTACTAATGTCTATTTATCTCATATCTAGTAGATTGGGATTTATTGGAAAATGGAGAAAATATGAACACTGTATGACTGAAAATCATACAGTGGATAAAGTGCAGGTTTGGAATTCAGAAAAGTATTGAAACAGCTCCCACTATCTTTTCAGAGAATAGCTTAAGTAAAATGAGAAGCTAGATCCAAATGACCTGTGAAGGCACTTTGGAAAGCATTTCAATATAGAATCCTTTGTAGAATCAAAGCTGAGAAATAGACTGGGTTATAAAACTTTTATAAAAGATTCATTTGAAATACTGCAGGAGCAATTGCTAGCTCTAGGGAAGCAACTTTAAAAGAAAGTTGAAAGTACTAATCTATTTCTTCTTATAAAAAACAATGCATTACTGAAGTTATCCCATGTGGAATAGAGAGCAATCTCTAATAGAAAAGTTAGACTAAGGTTTTATAATCCAGTAAAAACTCTAAACTTCCCATCCACTCCTCTGTATGGAAGTGGGAAACAATGGATTTTCATCTACCTTTTCAAAATCTAGAACTTAGGAGTGATATTGACCCCACAGTTTATTTAATGTCCACATTACAGAGAAAAGTTTTTTTTTTTGACATCCTGCTGGACACATAAAATGTTGAATAACTTGGTAACAGTTCTATAGCAGTCAAAATCTTCTTTGGGGAAGACTGTGGATCTCACCTCTCTTCTTGTTGTGTAAGTTTTGTGATAATACGTGAAATATCCAACACAGGCAAAGGCTTGTTTATACGATTTTCTCCTCACCTCTGAATCCTCTTTTTAAACTGGACTTGTCTAGGCAGTGTGACTACCTTAGGAATACGGGTCTTGAATGCAGTAAAATGCCTGAAAAAGAAACTAGATAAAATCTATTAGGGACTGTGAAACCATGAAAGATGTTTCTGGACAAATGAATATTTTAGACAAATGATCATAACTGCACAATGATTTGGGAGGCTGGGCAGCAGACTGTGAGGCTGCACCTTGAGTGCTGTGTCCTGTTCTGGGCTGCTCAATTTAGGAAGGACATTGAGATACTTGAATGCATCTAGAAGAGGGCAAAAAAGGCTGGTGGGGGGCTTGGAACACAAGCCCTATGATGAACGACTGAAGGAGCTGGGGTTGTTTAGCCTGGAGAAAAGGAGACTCAGAGGTGACCTTATCACTCTCTACGACTCCATGAAAGGACATTGTAGCCAGGTGGGGGTTGGTCTCTTCTCCCAGGCTACAACTGATGAGAACAAGAGGTCTTAAGCTGTGCCAGGGGAAATTTAGGTTAGACATTAGAAAAAAAGTTCTTTACTGAAAGAGTGATTGGGCACTGGAATCATCTGCCCAGGGAGGTGGTGGAGTCATTGTCCCTGGAAGTGTTTAAAAAAGACTGGACGTGGCACTCAGTGCCATGGTTTACTTGATGAGGAGGTGTTAGGTTAGATCATAGATTGGACTAGATGATCTTAAAGGTCTTTTCCAACCTAGTTCATTCTGTGATTCTTGATTCTGTACCACAAGCTGGACAATGAATCAAGAGTACTAGTTCATAAACTCTACCAGTATGCAGGCAAGCTTTTATAAACTTACTGGCAAACATCAAGTCATGCAAACTGCTAAACTTCCACCTGGATTTATCCCCAGTAGACTATGCAATTCAGTGTTATAGACTGTATCTGACAAGGATGTATGTACTCTAGAATTTCCCTAACTCCAAGTAGGCAGTCAGTCCTGAACATGTGCTTAAGACACAAGCAGTCAGGATAATTTCTCTATAGAGCTCTAGGTTCTAGATAGTTGCCCTCATGCCAGCATCCATGTTTCTTCATTGTCAGAAGACGGAGGGAGAATAAACAATACTGAAGACTTTCAGTGGTCATCACTAAACTAACCAGTCTGCTTCACTTATAATTTCATATCTCTTCAAAATTTTTCAATCATATTTTCCTTTCTAAAATTACAATCAGTTTACTGATTATTTTGAGCAATAATAATCAATTTACTATTTCATTATTGCCTGAAGACACACTTACATTTACAGTCTTCAACTCTCCATGATTACCTTCTCAGAGAAGAACCATGGAGCTACATGGGGAAGGGAGGGAAGAGACTTCCAGTAGGGAGCTTTTGATGAGGACACCAAAAGCACTTCATACACAGTTGCTGCATTGACATTATTCCATCACTAAGGAAAACTCAGATGAATTGACCCATAAGTTATTTCAAAGCACATTCATTTCAGGGAGAAAATGTACTGATAGCTTAACAGCCTTGTTGAAAATACACATTGTTTTATTTACAGGTAAAGTTCTTAATATTATGTATAACCAATTCAATTTACCTGAACATTCACCATCATTTGCTAAAGCAAGGATTTGGGTTAAAAAGAATTGGATGACAGTTATAGAGCTGATAGCTTTAAGAAATATTTCTTACCTTTTTTCTGTCTTAGTAAATATTAAAAAAAAATAAATGGGGCAGAATTAAAACCTTGCAGGATAGTTTTTCAAAAAATAAAAGATATTATTTATATGACAACTTACAGGTGGATTTGTCAGCCTATATGAAGATCTCTTTCTGGGGAGTCACAGAATTCACAAAATGGCATACATAAATTCTTGTGCACCTGTTTCCAGGGGAACATATTTCTCAGATGTATTCTTTATTTCTTCTCTACTTCCAGAGGATGCTAAACAGCTGATATGAAGTGTCAGAAGATTTGTCCTAAAGAATCACAAAGAAAATGGAGGCATGGTAAGCTGCATGGAGACATCATTTGCATAATCATCTGTAGAAAATATGTAATCATAAAGATGCTCCTGCTGACACTATTTAGGACCTGAAAACAGCTAAGAGTAAATAGGTTCAGTAATTTATTTTTTCTACCTTCAAAATTGTAATCAGATCTGGCTATGGTTTCAAAAGAATTTCGCATAAATGAACACCAAAGAGCAATCATAGTGAAAAACACCATGGAGAGGTTCTCAGTAGTATTTTGCATACTTCAGCATAAATAGGTAGTGATGAAGGACAAAGGGACATCTGGTGACTATATAGATATATACATTAATCTTAATATTCTGCATTGCTGTCAAAAAAAATCTAAGCTGCAGAGAACTCAGTCTATCCAGACATAACTGTCACTGTCTATTTGAATAAAATATGCAGATTAATATACTTGATCACACAAAAATCAGATACTGAATAAATTATTTTTTAATCAGATTCCATGCCTGTATTTCCTGAACAAAACAGCCAGTCACAGCTGCCTTATCCAAAGCACAAGAAGGAGTTAGCTGTGTTAGTGCTTTACCCTGTGCCTCAATATGGACTAAAGCGGAATGTTTTCCTCACTAAAATACCTTGAATGTAATTTGTAAAAAACACATTCTTCATCTGTACTGAGAAAAAACCACACCTGAAACATATATTACATTCAGTTTAATAAGACTAGCAAGGCAGTTACAGGATATATTCATTCCCTTCACTCAAATTCAAGAAAGAAATAAAAAGTAAATGGTTGCTAGCTGTTGGGTTCCTTCATATTTTAAGGTCTGCTTTCTTCTGTACCCTAGGTTGCATGTAAGCAGCAGCTGAAAATTTATTCTTAAAAGCACCACTATTTAATTAATTGATTCTTGTGTCTCCATTCTCTTGAGTACAAAAATACCCTACTTCTTATATAAGGAATAGCAAATTTTTTTTTTCTCTTTCAGGTAAAATTCAAGCAAGCATAATTTTTCCCAGATAGCTTCAAAATGTAGCATTTCTTTGCAAGCAGTAATTTGCCCATTTTTGAAATGCAGTGTATCTCCCACTGTAGGAAACATAACATGCTTATAGACTAAAAATTTCTAACTACTGAAACTGGTGAAAAGCAGCACAAAATTAGTTCTTCTCTGTCTTCTCCCTCTTGTAAACCTTCAGCTCACAATGAATAGCAATGAGGAACTACAGCTAAATGGAACAGTCAAGCTGTGATCTCAACTATTAATACTCATAAGCAGTGATTACACAATGCTAAGTATTGTCATTACAACATGATTTTCTGCTGTTAGGTCACAGAATATGCTGCAGAAAATCTTTTAAAAGTCAAATCAATAAGACCATAAAAGAGTCTGATTTCTTTATTTCTTTTTAGCTATGTAGCACATCAACATAGTTTCTAACATAATTTAAATAGAATTTTAAATATTAATTTTAGAGACAGATAATGAATAAGAGCACTAAACAATAGAAAAGAAATAACAAAAATAATCCCACAGTATTTTTGCAATAGCTATATGAGTGTTGTTAATTAAGTCTCTTGGAAAATAAGCTGTAAATGGCATTCACATATTTTAATTTATCTCAATTATTAATTAAATACTCCCTCCAGGGTCTGAAAATCCAGTTCACTGTTTTCAAGTTTCCCTTGATCTGAGTAAAACCCAGTTCTGACTTTCCTTAGTCCTCATTATCTTTTCCTCAAAACCTTAATCAGGTGCACTTTTTCAGAACTTTCCAAATTGTGTATCTAGCCCATAATTAAACTCATTTGCTTGTCCTACCAGATACATGTTCAATACTTCCAAATAACTTCTGTCCTTTCACAAATACCCTGCTATCCCTTTCACAGATCCTCTAGTTTACAAGTCTACTTAAAGAGCACAAAAAAGTTGAAAAATAAGACAGTTTCATGGAAAAAAATTATTTATAATGGTCTAAAGAAATATGCATCTATATTAAAGAAGGAATATATATATATATATACCACTCTCTTCCCAATGTTTTGTCAGTGCTCTTTCTGATTTTAAGATGCATTGTTTTAAACCCATCAGGGCTTTCATTTTTATTGCACAGAATGGATTGCTCTAAGCAGTTCTGGCGCTTTTTTCTGTATTCATTCTCCTTTTGATTTCTCTTGGTCAGCCATAAAATCTGTCTCAAGTTTGTCTTCTTCTAAGAAGATCCTTTGACCTATCAAACTTGTTTTCTCCAGGTGGTAACAAGCTCTTTTCTATAGTTTTTCCTCTTTTTTAATAGGTCACTAGTAATTGACAACTGTACACTTTTCTGCTTTGAATACTGATGCAGTTTCAGATGCTGTTAGCTGATGATGCTTCCGTAAGGGCAGGTTCCATGGTTTATTATACCCCTCCTTTGAAGTCTGGCTATGAACTGTGCCCTTCAACAGACTCTATAGGTGCTGTCAGCCTACAGTAGTAAGGATGTAGTGAAGAAGTGCAATAAAATAGAACTGTGGGCTATTTGTTTGTTTGTTTTCTGAATATATGGTCTTAGACACTTGTCAAATTCTAGTTTTTGTTGTGTTTATAACTCCAGCCAGCAACTAAGTGCCACCTAGCTATTCACTCATTCCCCTCTCCCCTTCCCCTGTAAAATGGGAAGGGGAATCAGAAAAGGGTAAAACCTGTGGATTCACATAAGAATAGTTTAATAATTGAAAAACATTAAAATATTACTATGATGATGGTAAAAATATTATTATTATGATCATTATCATTAATAGCAATAGTAGTAATACTAATAGCAACAACGATAATAACAATGAAGGAAAAAACAAGAAACAAGTTTTTTGGCAGTATATTATTTCTTAAATAGTATTGGAGACAAATAAAGTAATATCTCCTGTTTGTAATAACAAAATAGGGTGATCTTCCCAAGATCAAAAAATACTTGTCCACCTTTACTTTTCATAGATACCCTTCACAGAGATTACAAATCATAACAGAAACCTTCATTTGGTGGATAAATCCTTTTGGACACTAGTCATGTGTAGTATATCAGTGAGATAAAATTGGTATACATCTGGTTGTCAGTAGTAAACATCCTTTCGTAATATTTAGCCTTTCAGAAGAAATTCAGCTCTTCTATTTTGAGGTATATTGGGGAAAATAACTTCCAGCAAGTAAGAAGGCTCAACACAGCAGGTTTTAATACTGTATCTTTTAACTTTACTATTACAACCAATGTGAACAATTGTAGAATAAAATTTTTCAGCATGTCAGAGTTTTTCAGCATGAAGAGCATGTCAGACTATCCTTGCCCTTTGGAAATGGTGGTATGGGACCTTATTTAGTCTCCTGTTTTCCTTCTTGCCATTTCCAAGTTTAACTCTACTTAAGAACTTCTCTTAATCCTAGGCTCTAAAAGGAAATGCTAGTATACTCCTACAGGGAGCATTTGCTGAAAGTTCATCAGCTTTCCTTTTCTCTGTAAAACAAGACTAGTGGAAATTAGTGGTTTATAGAGTGTTTTTACATACTTTTACTGATTTGTTGTTGCTATTTTGTAAAGAACAAAGCCTCACTTTGCTTATAAATAAGTTTCTGTACAAAGCCACTTTCACCTATTCGTCCATGTTCTATTGATATACATTATAGCAATGTATTGATATAAGATTTCCTACATGTTGTATTGAAATTAGAAGTGAAAACTATGGGACAGTGCTTAATAAGAAAGTTATTTAGAAAAGGGAGAAACAACTCATGTGTTTGAATATATTAATTTATTTAGGTGACTTTTTATTTTTACATTTAATATAAGCGTGTTTTACCCCACTTCCCTTTAGGTCAACATGCTGCCTTGTGTGAGACCACAGTACAGGCTTCATATATTGCACAGGCACTGGACTTCTAGAGCAACTTAATGTTTAACTACATTCAGCTATTAATTCTCAATACTTGAGACTATAAATTTGTGTCAAGATGTATTGGTTACATTCTCTTGTTTATCTTTATATCACAGTAAATTAACTGTGTAAATTAACTGTGTATGTGTTAAAACTCTAGCTGGTGACCTCCTCTAGTTAATAAAGCTTGACATTTTAATAGGATAAACAAATGTTTTATTTGTACAGTGTGGAGTATTTTACCAATGATCTGATGAGATTTTGTTAGATGCTTGTTCTTTATATACTGGAGGTAAAACTCATGTTTGCTAGATGACCTATTAATCTGCTGATTCATTGAATGCATGGTATAATTTAAAGGTCAGGGCTATCCATTAAACTTATCAACATGGTGCAAGATTCTTTAAATCAAAAATGTTTCTGCGTGAACTTCATTAATTCTATGGCATGAATGCTAAAACAATAGTAAGAAAATTTAATCCTCCAAGATGACGGATTGCAGCCTGTGGCTCTTATGGCTACAGACCTTCGATAGAGTGGAGTCACAGGTAGCTCACAACAAAGTAAGTAGGTAAATTTCCTTTGGAACTTATAATTTATTTCCCATTAAATAATATAATTAGGAAAAATAATTCAAGAGTTGGTTCTAGGAATATGAGGTATAATACCATTATTTTATTGGAACACATAGTATATCACAGTAGCAGAATTTAGACTGGATTCAGCTTTCAGTTTGGTTTTGTGAACTATTTTAACTAAGACATTGAAATTGAACCAGTAGAGAAATTATATACCTGATATTATCAAATTAATAGAAAATAATGTACTGGTGAATCATTCAAAGATTCTATATTTTATTACTGTGAATCATTCAAAGATTCTATGTTTTTATTTCTTAGGAAAATTAAAGAACCTTTAAAAAGACATAGCAAATAATATTCTAGGATATATAGCATTATGTAGCAGCTATATTGTTTAGCCATATAGAAGAGAAGACTGGATATCAACTTCATTTTTACTGTTATATTAACCTGCTATACAATATTGTAATTCATTGCAATTCTTCTAAATGACTAAATCAATGCTTAAAGAAAAGTGTGAAAAGGCTACCTTTTCAGCTTTTTTCTTTTTTCCTTTTTTTTTTTTTGTAATGAAGATTTCTGTAGATAAAGTTCCAAGCATGCAAGTAACAAAAAATATATTGACAATTGCAAGTCCGCTGGCAACGTTTAGTTGTGGGTGACCTTTAAAAAAATATCTTCTGCCTCCAGGCACACACATGCTATTTACACTAATCCTCTTAAGTTTCCCTTACGGCTCCAGTATGCTGCTGCTTACCCTAACACCACCTTCTACCTTTGGACCTAATTTCTCTACTTCAGATTGTTTTTTCAACTTTTGATAGTAGCTGCTAACAGGGCAAATTTTCCTGTAAAGTTTGCTAGGACTGTGCAGCTGATTTCAAAAAATCAGGATTGGCATTATGGAGAACAGCCTGAGAATTACAGGAAGGCATTCCAAAACAGATTAGCAAATTGTTTGGAGGTAGAGTGCAGACTATAAAGGGGCTAGAAAATTCAATCAAAAGTTATTAAGATACACAAAGAACATTTAGGAAAGGATAGAGGTTTTTCTTTGTGTTGTTATATCTGCTTAGTGTTATCCATAAGTTATTTTCTAATGATAAGAGACAATTTATTCAAAGTTGTACATTAAAGATTAAAAATTAAATAATTTTTGTTGACACTAATTTCCATGGAGTGTGTCTTTTCACATTTTGTTTGATTGTACAAGCCTAAATATAATTAGAGTTAGTTGAAAATCTACACCCAGATAATACTGTTAAAAAATACTGTCTTAGAAATGTGTAATGCACACTCAACCTAGATATCCAGATGTATCCTATTAAAAGCAGCATGGCCAGCAGGCGGAGGGAGGTGACTCTTCCCCTCTACTCTGCTCTTTCAAAACCTCACCTGGAATGCTGCATCCTGCCCAAGGGCCCCAACATAAGAAGGTCATGGACCTGGTGCAGAAATTTGTTCAAAACATAAATTTTCCTTTCTAGGTGAAAAAAATTTCCAAATTCAGTTTGCTTTCATTAGTTTTGGTATCTTTATCTGTGAATTACTCAATTTAGACTGTTTGAGCTAGATCTAGAAAAAGTTAAATATGCCTAAAAGTGAGATGCTTCAGTATAGATATTTTCAAGCCCCTGTTAGCAATAGAGAAACTCAATTAATGTGTCTAAGTTATCCAAACTGCAGTGGAAATGCTGAGTATCTCAATATATAGATACCAACTAAAATCATTAGGTGTGCAAGAACATAGCTATTATGAAAATCTAAAGACAGGGTCCAAATTAAATATCAACCTTCTGCTCTTTAAATGAGAAATTTACCTCCTCAGAAAACCTTAAAATAATGTTTTAGACCCTTAAAACCTATGCTATTAAAATCTATTGAGAATCAAAAGTCAATAATTTATTTTGAAATAGAAACAGACTTAAAGTGTGAATGAATAAAAATCTAAAATACTACATTAAAGAAAAGTAGAAAAAAATTCACTTAGTAGGTCAGGATGCAGTCCTCTGTGTCATAGCAATTAGAGTACTGGCTGTAGTGAAGTCTTGTTTATACAGATATGTGTCTTTTCATTGATTAATGAATTTAATTTTAATACATCAAATCATCAGTAAATTTGTATTCAATAAAATAAATCGTCAAATCTTTTTCCCCAAAGAAATAGGATGGCTTATTGAAGACTGTTGTGTGACAGCTTCAAAGTAAATAGACCTCTGTCCCAGCAATAGCCACCCACTTATTTCTGTGAAACTAGAAGTCACGTATCTTTCATTTTTCCACCTCTGTGCCAAATCTGCTTTAAATCAGTCAGTGGGTTCAAAAATTTCTCCATAAGGGAACTCTCAGACAGAAATACAGATTAAATAATCCCCTTTGCCATCATTGAAAACCCAAGTGATACTTAAGCTACCACAAAGATTTTTCTCCTACATGGAGTAGGTAAACATCACTAGTGTATTTATTTGAAGCTTTTTCACAGTGGGCAAATTTTATCAGCGAAGGGCTAGTCACACTTGTCTGTGTGAAACAGTCTCAACACAGGAAGATTTAAAGAATGCCTTAGAAATTGGTATATGCTCTGTTTCATTCTTCTTACTTTCTCAGGGGATAAATGGGTTGGGGCAATGATGTTCAACTGAGAGCTTGTCTATTTAAACCTGAGATTTAACTATGACGGTTTACATGTTGTCAGGAGCAAAAGAGTAATGATTTCTAAGATTGGGTGAACAAGGTACCACGTGTGTACCAATGTAAAAGAAGGTCATGATGGAAATTAGGCTTCACAAAACCAACAGGGATGATAGTACAGATATTTGAAAAACTCTATCCCTATGTCAGAGTGGCTTGGAAAGTAGAGAGTCTGGGTAATAAAAAGGAAAACTTGAAAGAAATACAAGACATGTAACTGAGGTTTTATTTTGGCAGGGATGGAAGAACTAGGAATGAAGGTAGAAAGCATAGCACTTGAACTTAGGAGGTTATAGGCCAGGACATGTGAAAACAAAATGTGTATCCTCAGAAGTTCAGCTGCTGCTGAACTCAGGAAATTCTCTCTCATAAACTCAGTCTCTAGCATTTAACAAAATGAACTTGCACAAGCTTTTTTTCCCAGTTCCAAGGTCTAGCTTTTAAGCCTGTGGAGGTTTCTGAAGCTTGAAAAATAAACTTAGAGCTTTCACATATCTGTCCACATTGGTTGATATGGAATCCAGTTTTTAAAAAAATATGTTTAAGATCAAATAAACTATGTTTCTCTGTCAAAGCAGGCTGAATAAACCCCAGAAAATCAAGTTCCCGTCTTTGAAGAAGATGTTCCATCTGTAAAGATATTTAGCTATGTTCACTTCTCAGCAGTCTTTCTAACCTCATAAATCTTGAATTCTTTCCTGCATCATGACATAGCTTCAATAGGAGGAATGAAGAGTAGTCCAAAAGACATGAATAACTTATAGGCTGACAGTTATGGCACTTAAAAGTAAGTGATAGTTTGTAAAGAGTCAGATCCTGTCACTGTGTATTAGTCATGCTCTAAGAACATCTCTCTGGTGGAGACATTGCCTTTGTCAAAGATTGCTAGGTTCAATGCCCTTTCTAGATGAAAAAAAAAAATTAAGTCTTTAACTTCCTAGGAATTTTTTTATCAGGAAACTACTACTCAGGCTGAATGCAAAGTTGTGGATATTTTGTTACATAATATTGTTATACAAGAAGTAATAGGTAAGAAAAAAAGATTCCCAAAAACCACCCAAAACCAACCCCCTAAACAAGCAAACAAGAAAAAAAAAAAAAAGGACACACAAGAAGGGGACATAATGTGTCTAATTTATTGATTATGGAAGTCAGTCAAGCAGTGTAGTCTTTATATACATAAGGCTATGGGGGAAAAAGGAGTCCAAATGTCTCACTATCTTTCTAAATGCTCTTAATATGTGGTTTTACACAAAAGGTAGTTGAGACACTGCTCTGTAGTGAAGAAATCTGAACCCTAGATCAGGAACAGAGAAAAGGGCTTAGACATGGCTGAGGAAGATACTTGCAATGTGAATGGGTTGTGTCTAGCTGCAATTTTCTCTACTGATTAGCTTCTGACATGTTTTTCTTAAATTCTCCTGGATATTTAAGAAAACAAGACATAAACTGTCTTTGCCCTATCACACTCTTTTCTCTTTTATCCATCAAAAACTTTGCAACTGATCAATTTCATTCAAATGCTGCAGAAGATGAAGGACTCAAAATGAAAAAAAAGGTTCTTTTGGATTCTGAGAAAAAAAAATGACAGATTAAGAAAAATTAAAAACTGTATTAAGGGGGCCTATCAGCACACACAGTCAGGCTATCAGTCATAGCAAGCAGATTTCTGAACTCATTGAAATACAAGTAATCTCTGTCACCCAGAAAAAGAAAGTCAGCGAGTCAGCATTTCTGTGAAAGGGCTGGAAAGAACAGGGGAAGAGCCTGAAAGTGATAATTCTGAGGTCAAGTTGTCATGGGCAGTATATTATATGGGAATATAAAACATGAATTAAACTTTGTTGCTGCAGTTGCCATGGAAAAGGTTGCTTTGCACTTCCATTTTAAGGGCAAACTTACACAGACAGAAATAGATAAACTTTTTAGAGTTCATCCTCAGGCCTATCTGAGGCAGTCCAAGAAGCTAATGCACTTTTTCAGACTACAATTGGCTCAAAATATAAGCAAGATGTTGTGGGCTGTCTTGGTTAAGGGACAAATTCCCACCTGGCTGCTCAATCACTCCACATCCCCAAAAGCTCAATAATTCACTCTTCATAAAAGCAAATAAGTGGTGCTTTTATTCAAATATTTAACTCTTTGCAATTTTTTTCATGAGCATTGTGTTTCATAGGTGCTCAGTGTGACACATTCCTTGCACTTTTCTTAAATAGTTATTTCTTAAATATTTTATGTTTACTTTTCTTAAATATTGAAGGGGAAAAATTAGGCTACAGTTATGCTAAAGATTATCTAATTTTGGGGTGTTTAAAATATATGGAGATGATTCTAACCTTTTATTAACCAGGGAAAAACTGTTGAAACCACATTTGTGCTTTGCCCAGTGTGTCTGGTAATCTTTGGAGGGATTTTTCTTTCTGATCTGACTCTCTTCTTTATTGAGAATTTTCTTCACTGCTCTAAGTTTTAAATGTAAGTACCTGACTTAATTAACAAAAAAAATTAATTGCTTCTCATCTATATTTCTTTTTTTGATCATCTTTTAAAGTTTGTATGAAAGAAATATTTTCACTTTACTGTTCAAAAGAAAATGCCATATTCCTTAGTGATTTTACCTTTCGAAGAATCATTTTAAAGGAAGAGGTGAAATGGGGTTGTGGAACTGAATTTAAAATCCACAGAAACCTGAGAGTTATGAATACCTTGATTCTGTCTCTTAACTTTCTTATCATTGCCTTGTCTTGATTCATGGTTGCATAACTCTGTTAACACTGATTCTTCGGTGCTTTGTCTGAGATATTTTTCTACAGAGATAGAGAGTAGAGGGACCAGAATCAATACTATCTTTCTTACTATTAACTTAATGTAAAATTCTTGTAAGGTTCATGGTATGACAATGCTTGCAACACATCTTCCTTGGTTCATTGGGGACCTATGAAGTGATCTGGGAGAAACGATGGTGCAGTGGTGGATGAGAATTGGCAATTTTTCTTTTCAGATGAATGGCATGGTTTGGAAACCTATCTGTCTGTTCTGAAAAAGACTTTTGATGAAAGAAAAAGATATCAAAACTCTGAGATGTTTTTGACCTATCTGCTTTAGAGCAGAAAACTTAACCTTAAAGACATGCAAAATTCAGTGATGCTTAGTGTTCCAGGCATCTTAACTGTGTTTCAGAACTCTATCTCTTTTTTTTCCTTTCAATAGGGAGTGAAAACAAGTCTTAAAATACACTGTGAGATTAATTTCCACTCCTCTAGGCAGGTATAAATATTAATCCCTAGCCAATACCCTAAAACCTCTAATGATTGAGATAACACTATTTGCATCAAAATGCAGATCTCCTGTAGGCTGTTGAGTAGCATTCAAATTGGTAGCAATATTAGAGCAATCCTATACTAAAATACAGCAAAATAGAGCTCTTTTAGTGTTTGTTCTATCTGCATAAGCCATTCAAAACCTTGGTTTAGAAAGAGAGGGACAATGTATGCAAAAAACACTAGTATTTCTACTTTGGGATTTTTTTAAGGAACCTGACTTCTTTCCTATTACAGCACTTTCTGAAATGAGTTCTCTTATTCAGCCACAGTTGTTTTAAATCAAATTGGTTCAACATCTAACAGGTAACTATTAATAAAACACTTATGTATTTTATTGTAATTTTAATACTGAATCAGTTATATGAAATGATTCAGTATACAAATGAAGAATCTGTTTGAAAGTGGAATCAGCTAAATCCGTATTCATGTGTGTCAACATAAAGCGCAGTCTGGACGCTGATGCATGTGCTACTGAAAAAAGCTTACCTTGATCCTTCTTATCAAATGATTGTGCAAGACATATAATTTTAAGTTTTTCTAGCACGGAAAATTGGTTACATAGAATGAACACAAATTTATAGAACCTAAGGATTAGCTCATGAAGATCTCCACGAATTTAAAGCCATACTGCATTGATTCTATCCTTTTAGAAGGAAAATGTGTGTCCCTCAGAAAGTGAGAAGGCTCCTGACACCAGAGTGTGTGTGTGTGTGTGTGTGTGCGCAATAGCATTCTAACTATCGAAAATGTTTGTGGTTCTGTCATGGGCTGACCTTGGTTGGCCACCATGTTCCCACCAAGCCACTCTATCACTCCTTGTCCTCAAAAGAATAGAGAGAAAAAATTGAGACAAAATTGAGACAAAAATGAGAAAGGTCATGGTTTGAAATAAGGACAGAGTTCACTCACCTGGGCAAATGGGCCAAAGAGATTGGATTCAATTTAGTTAAACTTATTTCTAGCTATTCAAAGCAAATCTAAAACCACCTACCCTCTCCCAGCTTCCATCTTTCCAGGTTCAACTTTCTTCTTGCCTTCTCTATTGCCTCCCTTCACATATCTCAGGGGCCTGGAGAAAGTAGATTGGAGTCAGTTCATAAGGCTTCATATCTGTTGTTTTTTCCTCTTCACCCTGGTACCCTGCCACGGTGTGAGGTCCCTCCAGTGGGATACAGTCCTTCCCAAACTGTTCCAACATCCCTTCCCATAGGCTGCAATGCTTCAAGAACTGCTTCATTGTGGGCTTCTTCCATGTGATGGGATTTAGAGACATTCAGATACAAACTACTCCAAAATGGCTCCCACAGCTTCTTTCAGAAAACCCGCAATAATTTCGGCTTCTCTCCATGGGCCTTGTCTCCTGTTAAGAACCTGTTCATGTGTGGGGTCTCCATGAGCTGCAGCTTCATTCATGGTTGACATGGTCCAGTGTAGGTTCCTCCACAGACTGCAGATGGATATCTGCTTCATTGTGGTCCTCCATGGGCTTCAGGGGGACACCATGTGTCACCTCAGTCTTTTTCATGAGCTGCAGGGGAATTTCTGCTGCAATGCCTAAAGCATCTCCTCCTTCTCCTTATTTGATCTTGGTGCCTGAACAGTTGTTTCTCTCATATTTCTCAATCCTCTCTCAAGTCTGCTGCACAGCATTTTTTACCATCTCTTTAAAATATGATATCACAGAGGTGCCACTAACATAGATGATGGGCTCAGCTTTACCAGGTGTGGATCCATTTTTGAGCCAGCTTGAGCTGATTCTTCCTGACATTGGGGCAGCTCCTAGTAGTCTCTTTTCATAGAAGTCACCCCTGAAATTTCCCTGCCACCAAACTTTTGGCACGTAAACCCAAAAAAGATTCTAAAGACATATAGTAAAATTAAACAATATCTAAAGCTTTCAGATACAGCTGCTTAGAACAGTCAATCCACTGCAGAATCTGACTCATACCTTCATAGAAGTATGACCAACTATTTCATCTCTTATTTGCATAGCATTTAAATATGATGGCCTTCTGTTCTTTTGAATATGTGCATGAATTTTCAGCAGTGTCTCATAAATCTAACAAATACTTTTTCTGAAAGGGGTATCATGGAAGAAATACTGTAATGGGTATCTGTTTTCCAAGAAAAAAAAATACTGAAAACCATAGTCAACAAGAACATCAATTCACATATTAATTCAGACACGTTCTACTTCTGATGATATACTTGGTTGACTTGGATTTTATTTGGTTTTCAAGGCCAATCTTCAGGAAAGAGAGCTATAGTTAGGGGAAAAATGATAGTATCAAAATAATTTGTCGCAAATTTTTGCTCTTTCTCAAATTCTCCCGAGGATCACAGGGAGATAAATGTTCAGTTTAAGATCCCATAAACTATTCAGATTGGCTCAGCTCTAGAAAAGAAATGAATTAAAGCATTTCTCATCCAGCTGAGAGGAAAATACACTAAATGAACTTCAAAAGCCTTATGTTTCCTGGGTATCAAGGACTGTAGGAAGATGCTGGAAACATACATGCTATTTCATACTGAAACTTTTCCTTTAAAACTCCCCTCTGGTAGTCCATGGATCCTGGAAATTCAAGAGTAAGGTCTGTACTTCCCACTGCTTACCCCCAAAAATGTTGTATGCTAAAGCACTTAATTTTGAGATTAAAATATTAAAAAGCTATGGAATAAAAGCAGGCAAACAAGTAAACAACAAAACCCCAGGTGAAAAAACAAACAAGCAAACAAAAAGAGTCAAAAGCCTGGGATAACACTCTCATCATTCCTTTAAGACAAGAATGTGTGAAAAAATCAGTGATTTTTCACATTTAAATATATAT
>VXBC01001446.1:168907-197562 GCA_013399945.1 Ploceus nigricollis | reverse complement strand
TATATATATATATATAGGATTTGAACTGCTGAATATAAAGACAAAAAAAGGTTGGAAAATAAATATTTTTCCTTCCCACTGCATTTCTATAGTTTGAAAGTGTTATTTCCACCCTTTTACATACAAATTTCCTCCTTCTCCTCTGGTTTGTTTTTCTGCAGCAGATTCCCTGATTACTGTCTTTTTTCACCCATCTATCCCTATCCTCTGGTCCAAAAAGCCCTCATCAAATCATGGTCAATTGTCCTTTCCCATTTCTCAGGATTTAACTTGATAAAATGTGCTGAAGCAAAGACTATACATAACAACAATCGTCACCTCTGCTGCTCAGTGACAGTCTAGATAGCACTATATGTTTAGTCTATACAATGCCCAGGAACTGACTGCACACTTATGCTATTTGTCATATATTGGGATTTATGTATTTTGATACTTCTTTTTTCCTCTTCCATGACTATCAATTGTATTATCTAGCAGTTTCAATAGAAATGACAATTTTATTAAGGGTTCTGTTTTGCAGCCACAGCCTTAAAACAGAAACCATTTGAAATTTTGCTGCATTATCAAAAGAAAATGTTCTGTTTCTTACATTTTCCTTTGGAATGCTTTGTTTCAGTAATATTCCTCAGTAACTCACAGTCTTGTGAGTGATTTTTTCTGGTTATCACTGATCACTGAAGATGCTTTCTCTGCTGACCTCTATAACATTAGCTCTCAAATTGATTTATGAAGCTTTAGTAGATGTGTAACTTGTTACCCTATGGTCTCCTTGTGGAAATTGGTAGGAATGTTGGGCTCTGTGTACAAATGCTGCAGTGACCTAGTTATTTGGATCTGTGCAACTTTGGTAAACATACCTTAGGTAGATTTTTTGAAACTACCTTTTACTTAAAAGGTTATAGTAAAATGCAAATAACGTGTTTATTTACAGCAGGTGATAAAGACAACATGGTTAGAAATGCTTCGAAAAGACAAGTGAAGGAAAATCAATTCCTAATTTACACTAATGTAAACTAACACCTGTTTGGCTGCTCAGTCCCTTATGTTTTGAGTTGCATTTGTCAAGGAGAATCACATCTTTACAAATCCTCCTGGCTTTAACATACAGTTTTAGTCTTAGAGTCCTCTCAGTATCCCATTCAGACTCAACTCTTTTCCCCCATCCTTCTCTTTATTCAAGTTCTCCTTTCCAACCTGTAGTCTGTTTGTTATGCTATATCCATGCAAGGTGACAGCTGCAAAAATTCTCTAATAGAGGAAAAATATTCTGTCGGGGATATTACAAACATGTTCTATTAATTTTTAATTTGAAAAAGAAAGTAAAAAAAAAGTTATACCATTTTATGAGAATAAGAATTCATTGGGTTGTTTTTTTCTTAAAGGAAGTGAGGAAAGTATTTATTCCAAAAGTCAATTTCAGCCTAGTTTAGCTCCAGGGCTCTCTGTCTATAAAATATTCCTCACAGTCAATATTTATATTGGCTGACTGGCTCTGTATGACAAATTCTCTTTTCACGTATTCTCAGATTTACTAATACAAGAAAGGTTCAGTAGTGAGCTTAGGAACTTGACTTGGTGACATAGACTTCAGTTTAATGGTAAATTGTTTTGAGGAATTATCCTCATGATAACACATATTCCAATCCACAATACCACGGTGTAGATGCGGTTAGTTAAGACAGTCTCTCTTCCATTTGGTAAATCAGACGTCTAAACTGGCCTTTTTATGGGCCAATGGTGATATATTTTTAGGATTTAGGCAGTGTAAAGGTGCCCACAACCAGCTGTGATAGCCCCTTCTAGTTATAAGTGTGGCTAAACTGTATTATTCTTTTCCTTTTCTGCAGAATATTTTTGGCGGATTAGGTTAGTTTTGCTTCTATGTTATTTTGTTCTTTTTTTTTTAAAAGACCACAACCAACCACCCAAAAAAAAAAAATGAAGCAACCAAATAAACCTTTTGCTTTAGCCTAGAGAGAAGTAACCACTGTTTTAACAAATACAAAACCCCCAAAAATAAACTGAAATAAACAACCCCAAACCAAACAAACAGAGCAAACTCACCCACACAAATACAAAAACAAACCATGAGCAGCTGCTTGAACACTGTAGATCATTGTCAATTTCTGGCATTTACAGAAAAAGATTTTTTGAGCTAAAACCTATATTTTGTTTATGAATGTGCACACAGTCCATAGAACAAGGGATAGTGGTCTCAGTGAGAATTATCAGCACTATAACATGTTGAACTGAACTGCCAGGAAGAAGAGGGGGATCCAAAAAATAGTTTGCATCTTTATCATTCTTCAGAGATTACTCAGTACTTCTCTCTTTAGTATCTGTAATTATATAAATGTTAAGGATCAGAAGCTTGTATCTTTCTGAGCAGAGTGAGACAGCAAGTTTCTTTCTACAATACTAATAATTAAAAAATAGGTAGATGATCAACACTTTTTAAAGGTAATACTTTTGAAAATCAGCCTATAGGTTTAGATATTGCAGACTTTTAAAGAGCCTGGTACATAAAAAAATCTTATCAAATCAGTAACAAAAATTCTGATCTTCTCCAGATAGCAAACGAGTACACTGACATTGGTTGTCATATATCTTAACACAGAAATCTCTGTAAAGCTGATGAAACTACAACAGATATATTACAAGAACCTTATTCAGATTTATTTCTCAGAAGGACATAATAGGTTTCTGTTTCATTTTGCTTTTATTTTCAAGTGTAACTAGTCATTGACAGAGTTTGTAAACCTTGAATATCCTGAAAACCTTGCTCACTAGTTTATATGGTCCTTTTCTTGCAGAAAAAAAAAGACAAAAAACACAAAAAACCCTCAAAAAACCAAACCAACCAAATAAACAAAACAAAAACCACTAAAAATGCACAGACAAAATATAAATGTATCTATGATGCATCAGCATAATATCTCCTGGAATTTCTCAATTTCTCATCATATCCTGAAAAATGGCATTTATACTGGGTTTTAGGTAAATGTGTAGAAAATACTAGTTTTAGATGTATGAATGTGCCTATCTAGTTTTACGTGAAGTTCTGGTATAACACACATTCTTGCAGAATGAATTGGATGTCTGGATGCTATTAGGTTTTTCCTCTCAAGGCAAAACCTGTACGAGTGGTCTTCATGAGGAAAACTGCTGCCTATGTTAAATTCTGATGGAATAAACTTTCTTGTAGTCAATACTTGTTTACTTTTATATATAGGTGGTCCTTTATGTAAAATCTTAGTGTAAAAATACACACAGGATAATAAAGTAATTTCTCTTAGAGTGCCTCTGTGCTTGCCTTTTTTATCTCTGCAAGTTTCACCAGTTTCACTGTTACTCAGAAATTAACCTTTAAGGTGAATGAATGATTATCTTAACATTTCTTATTCTTCCAATCACTTGTGGAATACAAGTAGATATTTATAACAAAATTATGGTCTGTGGTCTTTTACTTTTCAAGTACACTGGTTTCTTTATTGCAAAAAATAATTCAAAAATTACTTTTAAAAAATTGATCCATTTTGTGTCACTAATTTTAGAGGCAGTTATTGATGTATTTTACCAATACACAAAAAAGTTTGCAAGAATAACCTTTGCTTTCAAAAGAACATTAAGAGTAAACGACAGAATGATAAAAAGATTCTACTTTGAAATAATCAAACTGTACACCTGATACTAGACTGGCCTGCAGGGAGTAACAGAACACGGTGTGCACGTGCTGGTTTAGGAATGATACTCCCCAGTATAGTTCTCCCACTGAGACTCCCCATACCACACAGCTGCTGGCTTGCTCCCCTTCCCTCATCTTCCACTCGCCCTCCCCCTAATCCACCCCTCTCTCTCATGGATGGCCAGCGAGGAGATTTGGAGGCACAATAGGCAGAGGTCATGGGTTAAGAGAAGAATGAGATAAGAAAATGAAGAGTAACAGCAACCATATTAATAACAAAAGTGTTCAAAAGAGAGGATAATTTACATGTAAAATGCTCAGGAACCCAGCGTCAGTGTGATACCCCCTCTCCCTCACCAGCAACAAAGTGAAGTGGAGTCAAATAACATCTGGGACCTGGCCACACCCCCTTCTCCCTGCCCCCTCCTGCTATTGCAAAAAGTCAACCCTGTCCTTGGCTGAAACCGGGACAACACACAAAACTGGATGAATTACAGATAAATGACATATCCATATTGCTAAATAAACCAGGCTAAAAGCACACTGCATCACTGGACTATTGATTCTCCGTACAGCTTGTTAAAACATTTGTCTGATATAGTTTTAATCCACAGATGTAGAAGCCAGAAAATAACATAGTACAGAGGACAGCATGTATCAAAGAATGCCTCCAATAGGTAGTGCAGATAAAATTGGTCTGGTTTGACTTCCCAATCTTCCAAAATTATTCCACTATACTTGCACAGGCATCTCTACATCCTTTCACTCCTTCCCAGGCCATGTCTTCTGTGCCATGCTATGTGTGGAAAAATGACTGAGGGTACAATTAAAGTGTGGAAAATTGTAGACACAGTTATAACCACATGGAAATTATTGGGGTAAATGTGTTTGTTGCTTCCTGGATGGAATGTGGTCAGCATGCCCAGCTTTCCCAACAAAGACTACAATCTAAGGGGGATGAAAAATTGAATTCCAAGAGGAAGTTGGTGGTACTTTTTACCTGATAAGCCTTGCAGCAGTTGACAACCAAGAGAGATAAAGGAAGATGGCCTTCTTTTGAATCAGCAATTGTGGCAAAATCTTGGACTGATGTATATCCCTATCCCAAGGTTACCTCAGATATAATAGTGACATTACCCACCTCCAAAGTATGACTACTGCTCACTGAATAAGATGCATGACTAGAATCACTCACTCTCTACCGAAATGCAAAAAAATACTATAAAAGTAAGTTAAGAATGGTGAGAATTTAGGAAAGACTCCATGGTAGCTTCTTGGAACTATTGTAGGCGTTAATGTGTCTTTTCTTCCACATGGACACCTATTGAGTAAAGAACCATACTCTACAGGCTCTGAATGATTATGTTTAGGTAATTTTTGTTAGAGATTAGGGATTGTCTTGTGCATTGCTTTGAATGCATTTTTGCAGATACTATAGCTGGCAATCCTCAAACCTTAACCTGTCATGATATTATTATTTAGCTACAATTATTAAAGAATGGTGTTCTGTAAACTCTTAGTACAAATCCTTCAACGGTGCTAGCAGTCTCCTGTGGTGAGTAAAGGTTTGTAGATCTCTCTGTTGGCATCTGTCCCTGAATAAGTCAGTCAAATTGATCTCTGATCCAGCACACTGTTCAGTGGAGTCCCCACAATGGGACACTGACAGACTGGTCAGGCACAAGGGTCTCAGCTTTCCTGGAGTGCTGACAAACTAATCCAACACTTGGGATTTGAGGAAACATCCCCTTTTCATGTGACTCTGTAAAATATCAGTCTGGCAAATTCCCCCACAGATATCATGCATTTCAGGTGTTTAAAAACAGAAAATAATATGCATATGTACATATATGCCTGTGTGTGTATATAAATGTACCTCCTTGTATATATAGGGACACCATATGCAATCCAGAGGAGACACAGAACCAGTGCAATGTCATGTGACTATACTCAAACTATTTATTTTAGCCTCAAAGCTAAAGAACAAATCCTGTCCCACTTTTATTTTGCAGTATTGACATAATTCATTGTGCTCCACCATTATTTGCCTAAGGAATCTCATTGAAGTCAGAGGAACTGTTTGTATACTAACTGCCCATGAGCAGAGACAGAAAGAATTCCCTGAACCATTTCTGAATTTAGAACTGGTAAGAGTCAATGTCAGAAATAGATTCATTTCCACTAATACATTTCCCAGCGTTTCTTTCTGATTCATTTCATGTTCGAAGGATTCAAAATTATTTCACCACATTGTGATGAAAATTCCTTCTAACAAGAGAAAAAAGACAGCTATCGAACTAAACTCAGAACTATCTTTATTTTATTATTTTGTTTTGAAAGAAATTTCATGTTACTGAGTTTACAGAGGTTAAAATTATTTCAAAGGCATAAGGTAATGCCAAAAATAGTGAGTATAGGAGAGGAAGTCACTTATAAAAAATGAAATAGCATTCCTGTTTTCTGAAGCCTGGAGGGAAACATCCCGCTATAAAAATAAAGAAAAAGGAGGAAAGCCATTGCTCAGGAGAAGTGTCTTGCTAATATACATTTATTGGTTTCTGTGACCAGACTGAATTCTGACTTTGAAAGAAGACTAGTGGAAAAGAAAAATGTGTTCTTTTAGAAAAGGGATATTGGTTTTTTGGAGTATAATGATCTATATTTTCATCCAGATGCTGAACTAAATTTTCTATAGATACTAGTATATATCACATTTATCATGTCCACATTTATCAAAATCAAGGTGTCTCCATTCTATTTCAGACAGGAAAGTAATGCATGTTAGATAATACATTAAACCTAATTACATATTTTTAACAAGCTGTACATGTACATGTACAACTTGCAAATGTTTATGTGGAAAAATTGGACCGAATGTAACAAATTAGATAGAAGACATATTGCTCTTCTTTTAATGAAGAATATTCTGGATTATTTTACTCCTTCATTATGTTTTATAGAAACTATGCATGCCAGCCACTATAACAGAGCTGGACTAGGTTTCTGCAGAATAAATAAACCAAAAGATGTATTCCACTATAAAAATACCTTTTATTAAATAGCACTTAAGTTCAAGCTGTCTGTGGCTGAAGAAGGACCCTGAATGAAGAAATCTCCAGGCAGTCATGCTCTTATGATCTAAGAACCCCCATTCGTCATACAAAATTTGGGTCAATAGATGTATTAGGGTCTGGTACATTCCTGTTCTTCACTGGGACCCTTCATAGGTGAGCAATTTCTTTCCTTATCTCTGGGCTGCAGGTTCCTCTGGTGATTGTACGTCTCTTATCTTCAGTCTTGAACAATCGCTAGTGCCTTCTTTTATTTAACTAGGTAAAAGTTCACCATATCTAGGTGAGAGCTCAGAGCTTGCCACCTAAGGCTTCAGCAAATTGAGCTGCTAAAGCCAGGCAAGTTATGCTAAAAAAAATTTTATATAAATTAGTATCCCAAATAACACAGAGTATGTCTAAAGACTTTATTTTATAGAAATATGCAATTTATCAACATAAAGAAATGCAAATAATGCCTCATTGAATTTAGTAGGTGATTAACACTTTGACTAACACCTGACTTAAAATCTTTTGACTAATATCAGGGTGTCCAGTCTATTAAAATAGAACTTTGCAGTATTTCCAAGCCATTCCTTAACTTAGAGAAATTATTTTCTTTACAAAATACAATACAATTTCTGAATGTATAAAAAATTCTGAAAGCTCTTGAAATTCTGTATGATTTATATTGCTTTTGTACATTTTTCTGATGAAATTCTTCTACTCAGTAAAAAATATAACATTAAATAAGACATTGCTTGGTCTAAAATAACGATAAAAATATCATCGTTTACAAAAACAGCCATTTGTACTAATTAATCCACCAGGGAAAAAAACCTCATCTTCTACACATAAATAATATGTAATTTAATGAAACTACAGGACACTGGAGAGAAGGAATTGCTTGTTTCTTTGTTTTGAGCATTTAGATTATTTATTGGATCTTGACGCTTAATTCTAAAATAGGTTATCTTATTCCAGAAATGTATTTTCCTTTAATCTGCAAAGACATTTAAAAAAATACAAAATTTCAACCTGAGGACAATTCCATTAAACCCAACAGAATCTGAAATGTAATGGCAAGGAGGAAAAATGAAAATGAATGCATAAAAATGTAATATATGGTGAAATGAAAATAAAAGAGAGAATATATTGTCAGATATTTTCCTCACACTTTGTTTTGTGCTCTTGACTTCACTGAAGTACAGCAGAACATAATTTTTTATTATTATTACTAGTTTAAACATGATCATAAAGAGATAGTACATTTAAATCAATGTCCTTTAACAGAAAGGATTATAATGGTGTGAATTTACTAGGTAAGAGCAGACAAGATCAAAATCTTTCTAGTTTGTATGTTGCTTTTGATATCTTTATTAGACCTTGAGTAAGAAACTGAAATAATTTCACACTAATACTAGATGCACACATTGCAGTCAATTTTGCTGCTGAAGAGGCTTGTGGTATGACCTGCTCCTCTTCCACTGAATGCTAAGAACTTGCACTGGGTCTTAACTAGGTGTAAGAACTCATCAGACAAAAATATTGTGATCATACTCACAAGATTCATTAATACATTAAAAAATTGCAAAATATTATATCAGCTGGAAACTTTTCAAAACAGAATTTTTATTCCTATTGGTAAGTTGTGTGTCCACAAACATTTCCCTTCCCTTCCCAAAATTCTCTTAGAGGAAAAAAAGACCACTGTCCAAGTTAAATAATTTTTTCTATATCTCTTAATATGCAACCCTCTAATGTTGCTTGAAGAATGTTTTTCACGAATGAGAGTATTTTAATAACTTGTGTTTACAGTCAACCTTTGCAATATTTGCACAGTACTGTGCCCAAAGCACAGTATTGACAATTCTATATAACTTATTTTCAAGTTGTAAGTTTCAAAATAAATAAATAAATAAATAAAATATAAAACAATATCGTTTTGGTTTTAAAGACATTCTCTGAAGCAGATAAAAAAATTGCAATTTTATAGTCAGCAATCAAAGAGTAAGCACACATATTTTTACTGAAGTTTTATTTATTCGATAAAGTCTGGAGGATATGTAGAATTTGTAAAGGCTATTTATACAACTGTCAATTTATCATAGCAATGGACCTAACTGATTTATCACAGCTATGTCAGCATTAATCTAGTTCCAGTTTTTGTAACACAGCCAGGACAGACATACAGGCTGAGTGGATCATTGTAACAAGTCAGAGTACATATCTTTTGCAGCCCCATTGATTAATGTTCTCAGATTCAAACTCACAGCACCATTCTACATCCGAAAAGTTCAAAATATAGCAAAATATGTAGGCTATTTGGCAGATTTGCATTTATAAACTAGCAAATATCTAAAGACTCATAGGACTGGCCTTTTAGACCATTTGGTGTATCGGAGAATGTGTCATCTTCATGTGCACTTTCCTAAATTAAATTTTTCATGCTGTGGCCAAGATTAGGAAAAGAAACTGAAGAAGGAAAGAAAAAAATCAACAACAAACAAACAAACAAACAAACACCCAACTATTAGATTTCCTTTTTTCACACAATATTGCTTATTTATTATATATAGCATTGCTTGTAGAATCTAATTTAGCAGCTTTCAAGGAAAGAATAGACCATGATACAAATAATCTCCTCTCAAAATAAGAAATTAAGATAATAAACAAATAATCTGTATGAAGTAAATAAAGTCAGACAATAAAATTGTACCTAGAAATATTATATGATATTTTAAAAATCCACAACAATCTAACTAGCAGATAGTCTAGAATTCATGGCATTCCTGTAGGAAATACAGTCTTCATTCTGCCAGAATCCCTTAAATTATGCAGCTGATATCTGGCAGACCCCACTGAACCATTAGGTAGGATAAAATTTTAAAGTAGAATAGGTGCCACTAACACACATTATTTTCTTGCATGCAATACATTCTTCCTTGAATTTCACTGTCAAAAGAAAAAACTTCTCACAAAGTGGTGGCTAAGTGATAGGAACGTCAGACAGGGATGGATGCTCTCATAAGGAAGAGAGAACTCATAGTCAGCATGCTGTAGCAGGAGCTAGCTCTGTGCATCATGGATACAAACTGGTTGAAGGGTCTTAGATCGTTTATCCACTTTTGTTTAGCTTACAGGCATAGCCAGTGGCATGAAGCATATCACCATGCACAGAACTGAAAGTAACTCAGTGATATCACATGCTCTTTAAGACTGGTTGTTAGGTACATTTCAGTCTCCCAGAACACCCCTCAACAGACCCGTGATTGCTGATTGTCCTAGTTTTGGCCTAGGATGGTGGGAGGTGGAGCATGGAGCCGTGTGAGTGTGTCCAAGTTGTTATTCTATACCACTCCCAACATCACTGCAGGAGCATAAATAAGAGATTCTCACTTCAATGAAGAGGGGTCTGTGGCTTCAAGTGGAAGAAAAAGGCGATGCACAGATGCTCCACCACCATATTTCTTCCTTCTTTCCAGGGGAGTAAATGGTGAACAGAGCGGTGGGATTTGTCCGTCTTCTTTTTTGTTGTTGTTGTCTTTGGCTTGGGGAAGGAGCATGGGTGCAAACAATTTGTCCAACATTGTTGGTTTCTTTCTTTGCCTTAGGGTTGTGGGAAAAACATGGGTGCAGATGGGTTTGTTTGCCATTGTCTGCTTTGTCTCAAGGGCCACATGGCACCAGCTCACAATGGTTCATTGGATTCTGTGAGCATTTTGCATCGAATAACTGGTTTTGTATACATTTGTTAATACTATTCCAGCTGTTATTGTTTGTTTTCTTATCACATTGTTGTTTCAAATAATTTTTTTCCTTATCTCAACTTGGGTAGGGGAAGGGGAGTGGCTGCATAGAGCTTGATTTCCAGCTCGATTTAAACCACCACACTGATACTGCTCAATCTCTAGATTTTTCCCTAGTGCAATTTTTGTCTTGTTTAGCTGTTAAGCTTCAAGGCAAGATCAGGATTGAAAACAGATATCAAAGAAAGACTCATCTGAAATGACAGTAGGTTCCTGCAATGCATTTGGCTCTTTTCACTGCCATAATCTTCAACCACTCTTCAATACACTGAAGGCATATAGCACATTTTCACACTCTGGCCTGTTCCAACACATACACCTATTTCAGGTACACAGTGACACTGTTCATTGTGGTATGATGGTTATCCGCTAGATAGTCAGAGACAAGTGCTTTGCACCAGCCTGGATATTAATTTCAAACACGGGTGACCTTTCTCAGGGTCATGAGTGTAGAAGGTTTTATGAAAGAGAAAAGCATAACTTTAAACCTCAGTTGCTGTTCTTTCTAACTCACTCAGCAAAACCATACTTATCATTAATTTGAGGCATATATAGATTTGCCAAGCAAACTACTAGCTAAACTACTACCAGATGTAACATTTTCCTTTTTGTCATTTGGGTAGATTTAAACAAACTCAAAGGCATTCTCTTCCACAAATTCAGCATGGAAGAAAATTGCACAAGAGATCAAATGTGAACCATGAGTACTTAAAAGCTGCTCTTTTATTTCTGCACAGGTCCATTTTACGTATTTTTCACTAGATACTAAATGTGTTGCCACTACTTTTGAAGAGACTGATGATCCATTTGGAATTCAGAGTGTGTGTTATAAGCATAGAGTGATTTATATGGAGAGGTATGAAGGTGACATATTTTGCCCTGAGGCTCAAATGCCCAGTGAGATTGCTGAAAAAGGGACGGCCCATCTCTAAAGTTATCTAAGAGTGAACAGAGACCACTTTCCTTTTCTCAGATAAGATCTTTAATAATCTTCGACAATTTTTGAGAAGCAGACTATACGAGGCAACCATGACAAATATAAAAATCATGTGAAGGTGACTTTGCAAACTGCATCAATCTTTCCTGCACCAATAACTGTAAGAAACTTGATTTTGTGTCATTCCCTTTTCAGTGTTCTTTTTGTACCTTTTCTTGAAGACAGAGAAAGGGATGGTAAGCAGTGCAACTTTGCTAAATAAAGCAAAAGAAAAAGCCCTTCTATATTTACATTTGTTTTGACATATACTCCATTTAAAATCTAAAAGTGCAAGCCACTCAAATTTTATGCTTCACATGACTGTCAACTTAAATATAGATTTGTCTAAGTTGATCTTCAGGGCAATCAGGATTCATATTGAATATACTGTTCTGACTAGGTTAATAATCGAGTTTGCTATCAATAACAGCAACATATCATCTGCATACAACATGATGTGTTACCATTTACTGCCTCAACCTATCTATTTTTAGAACTTCTTGCCATTTCTATCAAGGTTTCCATTACTATATTAAGTAAGATAGCTGAAAGCTAATCAATCATTTACTGTTATTTTACTGAGTACAAAATATAGAAATGGATCTAAAGAACTAGAAAATATGACAATTATGAAACTTATGACAATTATTAAAATTTTGAACTAACACTGAGTGTATGTTATGTATGTAATCTCACCATTTAATTCCCTCCATCCCAGCCCTGCTTCTCCATGAACACGCAATAATTAAATAGAAATAATAACTTCCATTATAAAATAAAAACTGTATGTGAAACATAGGCATTATGGCTAACACTGCTACTGTAGCTCTCATCAAGCCATAGCATATGCATACTAGGTTCTAACAAGACAACCTGCTGCATTTTTTATTTTTTACTGTGAGAATATTATGTTAAATCCTTAGGTAACTAAAGACAAACTAAAGAAATACCAGAGGGGAATCAGAAGAAAAGAAAAATGCATATTTTTCCCTCCAGGGCTTAGTGCTTGAGGGGATATGTAGATATCTTTTGATGCTTACAAGCTGATATGCTTTGTTTATCAGACACGGAAAGTATACACATGTAGCCTTGCGATATGTGATAATTTACCTGAAGTTGCTGCTTGTTTTGTCATGGTTTAACCCCAGCCAGCAGCCAATACCCAGACAGCCACTCGCTCGTTCCCCCACCAGCAAGATCAGGGAGAGAATTGGAAGAGTAAAAGGTAGAAAACTCATGGGTTGAGTTAAAGGCAGTTTAACAGGGAAGGCAAAAGCTGCTTACACAAGCAAAGCAAAACAAGGAATTCATTTACCACTTCCCACAGGCAGGCAAGTGTTCAGTCATCTCCAGGAGAGCAGGGATCCATCACCCATAATGGTGACTTAGGCAGACAAACACCAGAGCTCCAAACGTCCCTCCTTCCTCCTTCTACATCCAAATTTGTTTGAGCATGATGCCATCTGGAATATCCCCTTGGTCATTCTGGGTCACCTGTCCTGACTGTGTCCCTTCCCAACCACCCATGCACCCCTAACCTCCTTGCCATTGTGGGAGTAAAAAACACAGATAAGCAGTGCTCAGCAACAGCGGAAACATATCCATATTATCAACCCTGTGTTCCGCACAAATCCAAAACACAGCCCCATAACAGCCACTGTGAAGAAAATGCACTCATCTCCAGCCAAAACCAGCACATATATACATACAAAATTAAGAGCTACTAAAAATTTTACATAAAAGTTTTTAAATATCTTTAAACATCACCTTCCATTGTCCTTGAGATGTCTTTCATGTAAGAAATGTTGTTATATTAAGAAATAATTCTTCAAAGAGATTGAAATTAAACTATTTAATAAAAATTATTGAAGTATTGTTCAAAATTTTATACCATAAGTTAATCACTGGGCACTGATGCATGTCTTTAACACACAAAATTCCACTTGGAAGGAACTCTTTTGAAAAAAACACCATTTGCATGCATGCAAAAAGCAGTATAAATATACATATATATGTGTGTTTTCATGTATGTATAAATATGCACATATATGTTCATTTGTATACGTGTATGTGTGGCTTTGGTCATGCTTTGATAAATTTTAAAAATTAATTATGCACATTATATGAAATGATCAGGTTTCCTTTTTATGTAAGTGAAAAAATAGAAAAATGAGAAGAAAAACAATTTTCATCTTTCAATTTTTTCCTACCTTTCTGTCATTCACTGCTACTTAGAAATAGTAGAGAAACAATTATAAACTTGAGGGACAGAGAAAAAGAATATGAGAAAATCAAGCTACACAGGCTGAACATGGGGCAAAGCATGTTTTCCGTTATGAAGATACACACATAAAACAAAGGACAGGAACTTGGACAAAAATGAAGAGCAGAAGGCTAAAGAAGCAGTCAGGAATGGATGAATAACGATTTTAGAGAAAACTTCAGGGCAGCCGGATACAAGACAGACATTGCAGATGACATGGGGTGTTTTGAAAGATTAGGAAGAAGGTGAGTTTGAACTAGTCTTTTCACTTAATGAATGGATTTAGTAATTCATATTCCACTCCTGAGTTTGAAGGAGAGTATTACTTGGTAAAAAAATATATTTGGATGATGTAATACCATGTAAGTTCATAAGATCAGTATTGGATCAAATCTGATCCGTGTAAGTAAAGATGAATAACAGCAAACATCAGGGAGTTATTTTACTTCCCCGTTCTGCAACTAGAAATTGGAAGGCATTATTTTAATACTTTTCAAATTCTCGGTAGGCGTTTTAGTTTTTCTTGGATGTACAGATACTTTTATGATTGCGAACAACAGCACCTTCTCCTTCACTCCCCTACTCCCTCTTTCCAGAAATACAAAGTGCCAAATAGTGTTGTCCTCTGCTGCTGTGGGGTCAGATACTCGTCACAATTTTCTGTAAATAGAGCCTGTTATTTCACAAGCAGAAGTTTGACTTCTGGCAGATTATGGTTTTGCTTCTGTCTTCACTGTATGCTACAGAAAGTATATATCTGTATCCAAAAGTAATGTAAATAATCAACCTCCTTGAATAAAGGGCTATTTCTACTTATTGCATCTCAAAGGAAAATAGCAAAGTTCCTGCTGAAAGCCAGTGAGTTAAAATATTACAAGGAAGAAAAATCAATCTAAGAACTACTCTTATGTTTTGCTTTGAACACAAAAAAATGCTTTTTGAAATAATTTTCTCTTCAAGTACATTCTTACAAAAGTTACTGAGGGACTAAGTGTATCCTGATTTTTTTTTATACTCTTCAGTCTGTTTGGCTTAATATTGATTATATCCCACCTTTGCTTGTAATTTTCTTCTTTCATCTAATAAAAAAGGCTTGATATGACACTGAACAACCTGAGGAAGACTATTACCCCTTAATAACTCATCAGATTTATTTCCAAGCAATGCTTTATCATTGCTTTCTTTTTTTCTTATTAAAATCAGAGAAAAGATTAAGAGTATTTTTTCTTTTCTTTTTCTTATTCTAGTCAGGGTAACAATGGTGCATTCTATCTCAGAAATGTGTACTCTCACCCACTGTTCTTGTTGTGAGTCACACTTAGGTTCTTTAGGCTGATCTCAATTGCCTAAGGCTGTAAAATGCCTTTTAAAATCCTCTCTAATATCACAAAATCACAGAAGACATAAGGGTGAAAAGGATCCCTGTAAATCATCTAGTCCAACCCCACCTTGTCAAGTAGTGTCCCCTGGAGCACATTACTCAGGGTTGTGTCCAGCTAGCTTTTGAATGTCTCCAGAGAAGGAGATTTCACAACCTCTCCAGGCAGCCTGTTCCAGTTCTCTGACATCCTCACAGTAAAGAGGTTCTTCCTTATGTGGAACTTTCTGTATTCCAATTTCTTCCCATAACCTCTTGGCTATGGCTCAGCACTCCCAAGAAGAGCCTGGCTCCATCATCTTAAATCCTTCCTTCAGATACTTGCACGCACTGAAAAGACCTTTTCTCAGTCTTCTCTTCTCCAGCCTGAACAGACCCAATACTCTAATAAGAGAGATAGTAAAATATCCTCATCTATCACAGTATATGCCACAGCACGTGCCACAGTTGAGACAGCCACAATACATGGAATATCACCATACAATTTGAGAAGGCTTCAACCCATATAGAGTAACATTACATCAGAAGGCTTCAGGCATCTGCCCTTGTTCTTTAGTCCAACCTTTTACACCCCTGATTGTTCATGCATTGCACCCGCGTGCCCTCTGTTCCCTTTGGTGATTGGTCAGTGCACCTCGGCACTCTGTGTCTCATTACCTTCAATGTTGCTCACCTGCCATGCACAGCTGTAGCTCCTTGGGAATGAGGCTCGGCTGCAGCCCCGCCCCCAATTACCACAAACTGTGTGCCTACGCCCATCATATTCATAGCCCTCTGCAGGAGCTCCATGTCTCTCTTGTGCTGAGGAACCCAGAACTGTTCACAGTGCTCCAGATGTGGCCTCACCAGGGCTGAGTAGAGGGGCAGGATCTCCTCCCTTGACCTGCTGGAAATGCTTTTCCTAGTACACCTGAGGATGCAATCAGCCTTCTTGGGTCCCAGGACACACCACTGGACAGCTCATGGGCAGCTTGTTGTCCACCAGGACCCCCAGGTCCTTCTCTGCAGAGCTGCTTTCCAGCAGGTCAGGCCCTAGCCTGTACTGGGACACGAGATAATTCCTCCCCAGGTGCAGGACCCTGCACTTTCCTTTGCTGAATTTCAGAAGGCCTTGCTCTGTCCATCTCTCCAGACTGCCAAGGTCCTTCTGCAGGGTTACGCAGCACTCTAGGGTATTGGCCACTTCTGCCAGCTTTGTGTCACCCCTAAACCTGCTGATGTTACACTCTGTCCCTTTATACAAGTCATTGATGAATAAATTAAACAAGACTGGACTCAATATCGTCCCTTGGAGAGCACCTAATTACTAGCCACAACTAGACTCTCTGTAGCTGATCACAGCCCTCTGAGACCTTGCATTCATACTGTTCTCAATCTACCTCACAGTCCATTCTTCCAGCCTGCACTTCTTAAGTTCTTGGCTTAAATTTCAGGTGCCCCTCCAGAATGGTTTAGGAATACAGTCCTCAAGTCATATCATATATTCATGGAATGTTTTGGGTTAGAAGGGGCCTTAAAAATCATCTAGTTCCAACCCCACAGACATGGACAAGAACACCTTTCACTAGACCATGTTCCTTAGAGCCATATCCAACCTGGCCTTGAACAATTCCAGGGATTAGGCCTTTACAACATCTCTGGGCAACCTGTTCAAGTGTCTCACCACCCTCACGGTAGAGAATTCCTTTGTAATACCTGTTCTAAACCTACCCTCTCTCAGTTTTTCCTCTCTCTGTCCTTGTAAAAATCTCTCTCCTGTTCTCCTGTAAGCCCCCTTAAGGTCTTCCTGGACATTTTTCTTCTCCAGGTTGAACAATCCCAGCTTTCTCAGCCTGTCTTCATGTTAGAGGTGCTCCAACCCTCTGATCATCTTTGTGTCACTCGTCTGGACTTACTCCAACATTCTTCCATTATAGCTGTCAAATTCACAAAATTGTCTTTGCTGTCCCAGGTCAAAGCCAATGGCATAGGGGGATAATAATTAGCAGCAAACTGAAACCTTTTCACTACTCTGGTAGCACACTAGCATTCTAATAAAACAACAACAAAATAGCAATGATCACATAAGCACAAGCAATTATTTTCCAATCCAATAGAATCATATTTGGTCCAGAATGACAACGGACACTGAAATGCCTAATCTACATTTTACACGATTTTCAATGCTAATGGAGATTAAATCAGAACCCCGAGTGTGCCAACAAGCTCTGATGGTCCTGACCAGGCGGTAAAGATCTTTCTCTGTAATCTTGTTCAACAAATGCTTCCCCTGACAGAAGTTTGGTTATCAGTGTTCCAGGTCATCTTTAATGTACTGCAACTGTGTAAACCTGGATCAAATGGCTGGAAGAATCATGACACTGTGAAAAAGCAAGAGCACACCTCTGGAATCTCCAGCCATTGTCCTCTACCCAAAGGGGTTGCATTTAACTCCAGGCCCTTAGCTCTTGCCTGACTTTTGTCACCAGAACTTTATATCTGGCTTTGCACCCTGCTGATCCTGAAGCTGTATCACCTTATTACATACAGTTGCTGTGTCCTGGAGCACTGTTGTTGCTTTAAGGGTTAAGGATAAACTTCCATAACTTCCCAAGGTGATTTTGATTTCTGGAGGAGGATTTTCATTGACAAAGGGTAATTATTTTAGAGGTCTCTGCAGGTTTTTTTATTGTGTTCCTTTCTGCTGCTGCCCCTCCACTCCCCATCAGACTATGTTTATCTCCACTTGGCAAATATACATATGGAGTGCATTTTATGCTTACTAAAAAAAGCTGTCCTTTCTGGGTATAGGTCACCTTCTCACACACAAATTAACTACTTTTTCTGTTAATATATACCAGGAATGTAATGGATAGTAAAGTGTCATTTTGGAAATGTAAAACTATTTAAAAACTAAAGTTAAATTAATGAATTATATTCACCTTACTTTCAGAGATAAGTGTGCTTTTCCCATCATACAGCCCACTTACCAAGAAAGTAGAGATTAAGTTAATATGTGTAAATTTTCAAAAAAAAAAAAAAAGAAAAGGAAAAAGAAAAAAGAAAGCCTATTCAAAAGTTTATTTATCTATCAAGGGAACAATAATTTCCACACTGCATGATGGAATTTAGGAAACTGTAAGAAAGTTATAGAAACAATTTTACAGGAACCCCAGGACTTGAATTATTTCATCTGACTCACGGAGGGAAAAAAAAAAAAGAAAGGGAAAAACCCCATACCAGATTCTATAAAAACCCCCCTCTAACTACCCTAATTCTCATCCAAAAAGGCACTGGAATATAGCAATTGTTTTATTAAGGAATAAAAATAAACTTCTCCCAAAGTGAATAACCCAATTTTGAGAAACATCATGATTCATTCTTTTCATTCCTTTCATGTATTGCATGCTTAATAGAGAGAATAAAAGCAACTTCCTATTTAACATTATACTTCAGTATTCTCATAAAATAACTCCCTACTCCACTCCCTTTTCATCCAGTTAATAATTCGAAGGCTCAATTTAGTTCAAAATTTGTTTATGCTACAGTTTTACTGATTTTTCTATGAGAAATTATTAGAAGATGATTCTGCAGCTACTTTGATAAAAGAAGATGATTCTGCAGATAGCTAGATAAAAGCTTTAAACCTAATGCTCTTCAAAAAATGTTACTTTCCATTTCAGAAGGAGGGGTAAAAAATAGAACCTAATGAGCAGGAACATTGATTTTATCCAATGTGAGTCCTTCCTTTCTACAGTCTACAGTTCTTCATGAGCTGCTCCAGCATGGGTCCCTGCAGGGGAACAGCTGCCTCACTGTCGTCTTCATCACAGGCTGAAGTGGAATCTCTGTTCTGGTGCATGGACCACCTCCTCCCCCTCTTTCTTTGTGACCTTGGTGTCTGCAGGGGTATTTCTCTCACATATTGATAGAGAAGTCATTCAACTTTCCTGTCCCTGAAAACTTTGCCACACAAAACTAATCCAAGCTTAAAGTTTTCATTCCCGAAATTCAGGGTTCTGGCCGTGCTTTTTGTACTGCTTCCTCCTCTTAGTATCACGACCTCCACCTTCTCATGGTCACTGCAGCCAAGATTGCCCCAGATTCTAATCACAGCTCATTCCTCCTCATTTGTAAATAACAGGTTCAGGTGACAACATTTCTTTGTCAGCTTCTTGAACAATTTTTTTGGGAAATTGTCATCAATGCAATCATAGATTACTTGTGCATTGATATATAGCAATTTTAGCAAATTTCAAGGTGAAATACTGTATAAAATGTTTGAGGGGATTTTTTGTTCACTTGGAAGTATCTCACCCTACCAAAGGACTCCATTCAATAATCTCAATGTCCATAAAAAAGTGGTAGACATAAACCTGATACTTCTGCACCTCTTTGAAGAATCAACAACATATATTCCTTGTTTCTGTTTTCTCAACATACATAAGAGGTGAATATTCAAACTTTAGAAATGAAACAAATGAGATGTGTATTGTTATGTGTCTTAGATTTCCAATCTATACTGCTGAAAGTATTTTTATTTTCTACTTGTGGCTGTGGATGTGTTAGAATCATAATGTAAGATCGTTATTTCCTGGTAATAATAATAATAGTAATAATGTAACTTCTCACTCAACAACCAAATATTTTGAATTCTTTTGACAGAGGAACATTCAGTCAAATTAATAGAAGACCTGGAGAGAAGACAAAATATACAACATCACTATTTGAAACCTAGAGGGAAAAAATTTAATCAGGCCTACACTTTACTAAAAATTTTATCTTTAGTAAAAACATGATGAAATTATTTATGATAGTCAAGAAAGCAATTAACATGACTCATGACAGTTATATTCAATAAACAAATAGATTTTTGTGCAGTCTGTTATGAATCACTACCATGCAAAATGTCAAGCCTAAGAAAATTTTCTAGTAGATTAGGGAAACAGAAAATACTGCAGTTTTCAAATACCATCCTGAAAGTTTTATCTGCTCTAAATTTGAAAATCAAAATCTTATCTGAAGAATTGGAATATATTTTATAAAAAAACTAGCAAGTTAATAAAGCTACTGCTGAGAATAGACTTCTCATAATAAAGTAAGAGATTTATTTTAAACTGCTAAATTAATTCCAAAGACTACAGTTAATTTTCTGAATGTATTGGAATACATACAATATTTGACAAGGAGAATCTAATTAAAATGAAATATCATTTGAATAATATTTTAATCTTACTTATCTCAATTGGGTGAGTATTAACACATCCTTTAATTTACATTTCATCCACTGATTTCGTATGCAGTTTCTCACAATGAGTTATGACAAACTTAGAGTAAGAGAGTATAGCTTTGCTACACTCTTGCCTATTTCTTGCCTATTATCATATTCACAGTAAGCATAAACTCTTTATAAACTATTTTTTTTCTTTCTTTTTTTGTTTCTTTTTTTTTTTTCTGCATAGAGTGAGAACAGGTTTAGAATATCTACTAGGGCATATTTCACAATAGTTTCTTCTCAACAATTAGAAAGCCAGTTTACTTGTTCCTTTCTTTTTAAAAATCAATAATATTTTTCTATCACTCCCTGTAATGTTGCAGTGTCGACTGTGGATCACTTACTTCTTAGAATTTTAAGGAGTTATAACTAGCTTTATCAGTTTTATGCTGGCTTATATTTTTCATTTGGTACAAGCATGGCTTAAAAAATTATTAGAAAATTCATTGGATGATTTCAGTGATAAAAATGATAAAGTCAGAACTTGTGTAATTTAAATATTTAAATAAATTTGTTTTGTAATAGGCATGATTTTTTTCATTACTAGTGAAAGTTCATAGGCTGTTTATTTATTTGACAGTACTTTACTTTGTGTAAGGATCTGTCTTGTCCTGATCTGATTTTAGTTCCTTTTAGCTGTTCATATTCCACCCCAAAGAATTCTGTCGTGTTCTGTCTTCTTGTCGCCTAAGTCTCACACAGTTCGACTCAAGTAAGAATAGCATTTGTGAATTTAGGAACCAAAAGAGCATTTCAAGGGTGAGCAGAGCACAAGGTGGAGGAGAGGGGGCTTAGATTCTGAGAAGTTTAAGTTGAACATTTTTTACAGTATTAGTAGCTGCACTTCCCTATAAGAAATAGAAAAAAATCAGATATGACTGCAAATGACATTGTAACTAAGTCCCCACCAAACACTTTTTTTTTCCTCCCCTGACATTGACCATAAGGGGGTTTGGGTTTTTTTTTGGTTTTTCATATGACTATCAAGTCAGCCATGAGTTCTCAGCCACAGTACCTGGTAAAAAGCCTAAGCTACATTCAGTGAGTGGAAGCTACTGTAGTACTCCGTCAAGCTAACCTCACAGATGATAATATAATTTATAATTAATCTGGTAATTATATACTTAAGCATAATCATATTTGACACCTTTGTGTTAATGTCATCATATTTTTAAGAATATGAGAAAAATGATAATTCCTGAGGGAGGAAATTTTAACACTTGTGGAATACTTACATTTTTTCCCCTTTTTTGGAGCAGCAGCAGAATAGAGAAATGGTTATTTGTTATTTTAAAATCTTGTTGAAAATTGACATAGGTCATTGCTAATCTGTAAGTACATTCTACAGGTATAATATATTCATAAATTGGCTACTGAGGAATGATGATAGTTATAGATATTTTAATCTTATTTAAAATTTCAAGCAGGTATTACAGAAAAAATTAGTATTTCAAAAAGATTAGTACTAAAATAAAAAATGCATTGAGTAATCTGTGAAAAGAGAAACACCTTCAGGAATCTAATACCCTTTAAAATCTGAGAATAGAAGGAAAATGAACATGTAAACAAAATAGCTAAAAGGGTGCATTAAAAGAAACACAGCTGAAAAAACTTTATTCCATTTGCAATGGGAAACAAGAACTTCCAGTCTCCAGAGAAAGAGACTGAAGCAAGAGAATTAGGAGGGGAAAAAATAGAAACTATCTAGGTAAAACATGAATTATGAGAAAAACATATGTTGGAGATGGAGCTTTAAGGGGTTGTCTTCAAGGGTTATTTGTGGATTCAGGTATTCAATAACCTCCCTCTGACTCTGGCTGAAGTTCCCGGAATGTAATTATGCTACTGATTTTTTATATTCCAGTGACAGTTCACCACTCAGTGCAGTCATTCTTTGGTTTGCCAAATCCTTTCTGCACATTGTATATTTCAAATATTTGGTAAAGAATTAGAATTCTGGGACTAAAACCAATGCAAAATATACAATATGTTTTCTAGCAATTAAATTTCAATGTTATTTTCTCTATTAAAAAATCTAGTATGCAATTCATAAAACTTTGTGTGAATTCAGTTTTTTGGAAAGCGGTTAATTAATGAATTGTAATGCAAATAGTGAGAACAAATTAATTTCTATTATACTAATAATAGAAATATTTGCATATACTAATTCAAATTAAAGGATAAACAGAAATGGTTCTGGGTATTTCCAATGTGATATTTTGAGATGGAAGTTTTTTCAGGTCTAGTCAAAAAAGCCAGTGACAACAAAAACATGCAATATGTCATTTAATTCTTAGACACAAAGAGAATCCTACCTGCTCCATTTCCAGTTTTATTATTTCCTAATATCCATGTGCCCTTCCATTAGGTTAGTGAGTTAACTTTCCTTAAAATGATATTCACTAAACTAAGGTCTAAGAGAAAAATTCTGTTTCATTTGAAAGGTTTTACATTTAGTTTTAGAAAGTTAAGAGAAGTGTGCTGGTTTTGGCTGGGATAAAGTCAATTTTGTTCAGTATAGTAGTTAGTATAGGAATATGGTTAGGATTTGTGCTGCAAACTGTTGAAAACTCTGAGATGCTTTCACTGCTGCAGAGCAGTGCTACACAGATTCAAGACCTCCTCTGTCTCAGTCCACTTCACCAGCGAGGAGACTGGGGCTTGACAAGAAGCTGCGATGGGACACAGAGGCAACACTTGATCCAGATGGATCAAAGGGATATTCCAGACCATATGGTGTCATGCGCAGCATACAAAGCTGAGGGAAGAAGCAGGGAGAGAGAGTAACAGTCAGCATGATGGTGTTTGTTCGCTGATAGCGTGATGGAGCCCTACTTTCCTGGAGATGGCTGAAAACCTCCTGGCAGCTGGTAAATGGTAAATAAGTTCCTTGTTTTGCTTTGCTGGGCAAGCAGCTTTTGCTGTTTTGCAAAACTGCCTTTGTCTCAACCCACAGGTTTTCTCACTTTTACCTTTTTGATTCACTTTGCCATCCCAACTGGATGAGAGTGACTGAGCAGTTGGGTGGACTTAATTGATACCTGGGTTTAAACTGTGACATTGGGTGACACAGACATTTTGCACCACACACTTAAAAGTAGGCTTGGATTATTTCTTTACTTTTAGTATGTATAATGTGGTAGTGATTTAGAATGTATCAGAGCACAATGGTCTTATGAAGTTCCTGAAAGGAACCACATAGATTCTTCTTCTGTCTAAAAATAATTCTGTTTCTCTGACACACTGGTTCCAGGTCTGATCTGATCCCATGAGCTTTCTGAGGGAATGATGGTGGTTTTGGTTCTGGGTTTGGTTTTTTTAATATTCTTTAGGAATAGGTAATGTTTAACAAGAAACTTGTTCTTGACTGCAGGTTTTTTTCAATTTTATTTTACTTTATTCAATTATTACTCACCTTAATATGCAATTATTTTAGGGGAAAAAACCCATTGAAGTAAATACAGGAGAGCTATTCACATCTTTTGGAACTCATATTTTTTTTCTATCTCCAGTTTAGAAAAAAAGATTATAGAATTTTAGAAAGACTGGGATCAGAAATTATTAAGAAATAGAAATCAAACCTTTTCTTTATTCTTCACTCTTACAGCATGCATATCTTCACTACAACTGGATAAGATGCAGGACTAGAAAAGTTAAATATATAAAGACACAACTTTCTAATATTATGCTCATAGTCACACCAGATAGGTTTGTTAATTACAAAATTTAATTATAGTATCCATCTTTCATTTTATTCCTTGAAATTTAAGTGACATTACATGAGCTCATCCATCATGTCATTCTTGCTCATCCTCCTTCTTGGGGTTTGTATGTGAGATGAAATATCACTCTAAGAAAAAAAGGAAATTAAAAAATCTTTGACTAAATACATTTTATGCACAAATAGAAAAACTGTTAGAAAATTATCTGCTGAGCAATTTCCAACTAAGACAGGGATAAACATCAGGAAAGAGTACATGATAAACAAGAAAATGATAATAATTCTCACTATTGATCTATGGAGTAATTTATGCAAGGTAAAATGTTCTGAATAATGAAGGTGTAGAATCGCCACAAAATATAGTGATATGAATTTGTAAATATTAAGATAAGTTCACCATATTATTCAAAAGATAGAAAACTTTTGTAATAATTTTTGATGCGAAATACAATTTATAAGTAGTCAAAGTAATAGATGAAGAATATAAAGGAACTGTTGTGTAGATGTTAAAACTGGATAAGAGAAATCCTAAAAACATTAGAATATTTGCTCTAAAATAGTTACTCTCTAAATGCTGAAACTTTTTTAATGCTACTTTGGTTCATTCCGATGCCTATAGAAGCTTACATTCGTANGCTATTTGTCAGTTTCTATATTCTTCATTATAAGCCCAGCTAACTAAACATTGTGTTGACAAGCAATCAATTATTAGTTAACTACTAACTCTTAACTTCTTCAAGGCCTACCCATTCATTTTAATTAACTCTAATAAGGCTTATCTGTAACTAAAATCTTAGCTCCTCTAAAATCTCTAAATTTCTTAAAGTTTATGTTTCAGTGGGACAGTAAATATAACCTTCAATCCAGTGGTTTAGTGAAGACAGCTAGACTGTGGGAAATTAATTCCTGGAGGTGTTAAAAGCAAGATCCTAAGCACCTTGAAAAAATCTCAAAACTGATGCTGCTTTGGGTGGAGAATTGGAACCAATGACTTCCTGAGTGCCTTCCAACATTAATTTTTATATGCATCTATGGTAACTGACATAACAATTTGTATAATTTAATAAAAATGAAAATATTATTATTAAGAGATTAAGAATCTCCAAATACATATGTTTCCTTTGGGCTTTAATTCAATTAAAGGGCTCTATTCAGAATGTCGTTTATGACAGTGGAAGGACTTTCAGCATTTTTTTACAGCTCTATATACAGCAGTGTTTTTAGTCTGCAGAATTAACAACAAACCTGATGGCAGAGTATTTCACAAAGAAGCAATGCTAGCTCACGTCCTAGAAACTTGTTTATGATGTGCTATGTCTGGAAAAATTGATCTGTTTCGCTTTGCTGTATCTCTTCTGTTTCTGGCTGTGGAATTTGTCTGGGACACAACCAGTTCAGTGCATGTCACTGCTTCATGAAATGTAGGCATACCTTCTATAGGTCATCTCGGCCTTTTTTGCTCAAGAAACAAGACAGCCTTACCCAGCTTTGAATTCTTAATGAGTAAAACAATACAGAAGAAGTAAAAATTGTGCTATCATTGTAAAAAAATGGATGATGAAAGGTTTTGTCATTGACTTTACTAGAATTATACTTCAATAAAAATTAAATTAATAATGACGAAGGGGGGATGTGAAGGACAAGGAAATTGAACACATCTACAAAGAAGTCTCTAATTTTCTTTAAACTATTATAAAATTATATTTTATTTGAATTATGTTTTGGCCTGACAGTATCTTCACTCACTTCCTCTTTATGTATGTACAGAACCATATCCAGAACTAGATCCACGTCCTAGATTTGGCCAGGACAGAGTTAATTTTTTACAGTAGCTGGTAAGGGGGCATGGCCAGGCCCCTTTATTGTTGTTCAGTAATGTTATGACCAGCCCCTGAAGACAAGAGTAACTAAGGTTCATGTTAATAGATCTTTTGGGATGGATTAGAGTGAAACAACATTGTATGTACTATATCCAGTAACACATTCCCTGTACTGTACTGTTCATTATCTCTTTTTTGACAGGGTGAAGAGCTTGTTGCTATCAAAAGTAGTAGACCATATGTATGCTTTAGTTTTACTAAAATAGCAATACAAGTTAATACTGTTCACTTAAATCTACATCATATTCATTGTAGAACTAAGGTGTTTATTACAAAATCTTTATTTGAACATTGCTATATTGTGAACAATTATTTTTTTCTTTGATTATATAATTCTTATGGTGTATTTAAAGCAAAAACTCAATAATTGGAAAGGATACAATACCATCTATAAATCTTACACTTAATTTCTTTTCCTTCAATAGATGCACAATATTTTTTCATTATATACTAGGACCATGTAGAAATTGTTACATCGTATAAAATATGTCAAGACAGCACAAGATAAAACTTAAGCATTTGAAGTCAAATCACAATGGTTTAGATAATTCACATACTTTTTCAGAGACCTCTCTCCATAGTACTTTCCATGATCCCAGCACCTGAAACTAAGTAATCCGGAGATACCTTACTAATAAGGTTTATGCCTTGGGTAGATTTTAGTGAGTGAGTCATTCCTATGTGCATATCCACAACCTGATTTTTTTGGGTCTGCTCTCTGCCAGAGTGTCAATGGGCCAATGGGTAGCTTGTACCCATTCTATCAAATTTTCTTCTCTCAGACAGTGTCAGTGACATACATATTGTCAGCCTGAAGTGGCAGCCTTCAGGCTCTACCTGAATATCATTTGTTATAAATGCTGACTACCATCAGCAGCTGGTCTAACAAACTATATCTTAGGGAAATGTGCTGTAGAAAACTCTCAGTTTCCCATTCTTGGGACATCACCACACAAAAACGATTTACAAGCTCATCAGATCTCTTTGTACCTCTGGTTCTAGCACAAACCACCCTTTGGGGCTGTGGGGAAACTTAGCATCTGAGAAATGTCATAATGTACCACAGATTCAGATGATTCAGAAAAAATCTAAAATTATTTGGTATTTCCTTAAACTCCTGACACAAGCAGAGAAGCAAATAAACAGAATGAGAGCTGTCTTTCCACTATTACAGAAAATCCAAATCTATCTGAAAAATACGACAGCCACGAAGGACACCATTAGTTACTGAGCTCTTCAAGAAATTATGGGTTCTTTTCCTGGTCCTTAGGTTGGCATAAAGAAACAATCACGTATTTCAAAACTTTTCTGAAACACTTGGTGGTGGTTCTGGTACTTGGTTAGAACACTGCTCTAAGTACTTTTCAAAATGACTGGTATGTACATGATGCCAGGTAGGATTTTGAATGGACTGAGTAAAAGATGATCTTAAAGACTTTGATGAAAAGTCTGAGGGAGTCAATGGCAGGTACATATGCATTCCTAATTCAACAATGTATTGAGTGTTTTATTTCACTTATAAAAATTATGGATCATGTTGTGTTATCTTGAATGTTCAGTTTCTATTTGATTTTATGTTTGTGTAATACGTTTCTCAAAATATATTACATTTTCCTCAAAACAGACATTAAGAATGAGACTATAAGCAGTGACAAAAAAATCCACATTCTTTCCCAATCTGCACTTGAGGAACTGAAAGCATTTTTGAGTATTACATTTCCATTTGTCTCATTTTTTATTAATTCAGAAGACAATATCTTTTGGATTTGTTGCATACTTTCAGAATTACAGTCTAACTTATTTAGTGCCATATCCAGTTATGGTTGAGTTACAGAACTAAGGGATAGGGAAACAAAAATATGCTGCTGTCACATGGCAAAACACAAGAATAATGCAAAATATAAAGAAAATGTCATTTAAATGCAAGGCTTTGAAAGGCAAAAAGGTGATTGATGGCAGTTTTAAACTCTACAAGGCAGGCAAACATTTGGTAATTTACCAGTATTTACCAGTTGGGAATTGCAGTATTTCTGCAATTAATTAGCATACAAATATCAGTATTTCCCTGCGTGGTACATGTGGTATAGATTGATGCATACATGTTATAAGTCACAAAAAATAATTCAGAGTCTTCTTTACATTTGCTCCTGGGCTGTCACTGCTTTTAATGAAATTCAACTTTCTAATTAAATACATTAACTACAAATTTGTGAAATATTAATAGTCCAACATATACTTGATATAGCTTTATTCAACATGAGATTATTAGTATTTTTATTTTTTTATATATCAAAAGGGACTGAAGATGCTAAAACCTAGTAGTATTAACTCTCTTGTATGTACATATAATAATGAGGTTATCAATTGTCATGTATATACATTTAAGCTATTAAAAATAACATATTGTTTACAAAACAGAATGTTATTTTGAACAGTTTTCCTTCTGCGCAGCACTGCTGACTAATGCTAGTGTTTGCATCTAGATATGAACTTTCCATTATGACATGTATTCTTGGTAATAATCAGAGACTGTTTCTGCGTTTTAATTATTCCTTAGTGTTCTGGTTTTTCAGAAACCTCAACCCCCCCTAAAATAACCCTACAGTCACCTGCCCCTCCATCCCCCACTGCCCCCCCAA
>VXBC01001446.1:133613-168890 GCA_013399945.1 Ploceus nigricollis | reverse complement strand
CCAAAAAAAAAAGCTGATTGATATTTTTAAGAAGAGCACATCCAAAGTTTTAAGAGAGCTCTGCATATTAATTTTTCATAGACTAAGGACAGGTATAATATTTAATTGTATGAGGTAGAGATGATATATTGGGTCAGACCAAAGCTGGATCTTGTTCAGTGTTTTGATTTCAAGGGTAACTGTTTAGCTAAAAAGGCACGTAGAACAATAGACAAAAACAATTCCTGAACATACATCTCCTAATATTCTTTTTACCTTCAGCTCTGTTCAGAACTTCAGGGACCCAAGCAGACCTATGACATTCTTTTAATAGAAACATAGAATCATTGAGATTGGAAAAGACCTTGCACAGTTTTACACAGGACAACTGCTTTCTGTGAACTACCACCTTCTGACTGGGATCTGATTCCTAGTTCCTGCACTGGAAGACAAAACAGTCCATTCCTTAGTTTTCCATGGCACTTATGAAAACACATTTCACACTTACCCAAGGCACCTTTCCTCTGAAATGAAGACCCCTTGCTTATGTAGTCATTCCTTCCACAGAAACAATTTCACATAGACTTGAGAAAGGAAGCTGATTTCTGACCAGCACCAGTTCTTGCTGTCACAGCACCAAGGGACTGACAGCCATGGGGGACTCCAGTGGAGTCCTGGGACATGTGCAGTGTGGGGGGAAGTCTTGGGGGGTGGGCAGGGATAGATGGGCCTCTCAATGCCTTCAGAGCACAGGCATTTCTAAAAGGTCTTTTGTTCAATTGCATCAGTTCTAAAAATCTTGGCACATATGGAACAGTTTTAGAATCCAGAAGATGACAGAGTAGTCAGAAAGAAAGAATTTTATGAAATGCTGAATGTGTGACAGTCTGAATCTCATGACTTGGGATGGTTCTCCTATATTGAATTCCACTAAAATACTGATTAGTGGAATTCAACAGCCATGACTTTAGGGAGTATAATCATCAAAGAGTTAATTCAGTCATCTTGTCTTCATGATTTTTTTTCCGCCATACATTTGTGGAGTTCAACAAAGATAGTGTTTAATAATGATAATTACACTGACTGCACTGACTGCAACATTGCTAGAAGCTAGAATAAACAGACTTTCCAAAGATTTAAAAAGATATAATGAGAGATCTTAATTAAATACTCCTACAGTTTTCTCAGATCTACTGTAAATACCTTCTGGGTTTTTAGAAACAGTGATAACTTGTTTTTCTTTCTATTTAACAAGTTTTCATTTCTGCTATGCATCTTTCTCTAATTTGCTCAAGTTAAGGTCAACTGTGTTAACCTTCATGTCTTTTATCTAAGTCTTCTCAAGAAGGATGAATCATTTAATTTGTAATCTTCTGCTTTACAGTATAAATACCGTATTTTGTTAACCAAGCATAATAAAACACTGTGAGTTTCACAGCAATTCAATATATTTTGTGTTTACTTATTCTGATCAGTTTATTCTAACTCAATGATAAACTCCAGAGGAAAGGGGAAATTTCCTTCTTAAGTACAACTCATCATCTTCACATTTGTATATGTGCATGTCCATGTTTGGAAAGAGATATCTGAAGTGTCAGAGAGAGAAAACTGGAAATTAAAAATATTGCCATGTAGCTTTGAAGACCCTCAAAAGAGCAGGAGTCTGTCTACAAGCAGACAACAGACCAAAGAAAAACCTCAGAGGTTTTTAACTTTAACATAAGAAACTTTCCTACAAACAAAAAAGGAAATTCTTTGAAGTTTATTCAGCCCAGGAAGCTACTGAAAATTGTTAGATTGGAAGAAGCAATAGAAGAAAAAAAAATGCAAAATCACTGCAATGACACAGTGGGAAAAGGAAAGATTTGTAGTTAATTGCTTCAATCAAAGAGTTACCCTATTTTCTCATACTTTTGTAATATCACCTGTGTTCTGATAAAATGTTAACTGTAGGATTTGAAACTATTTTGATCATTTTCTGTTTTCAGTTCAAGAAGGAGGAGGTGTGAGTGTGTCTAAGTGTATGTGCTTGAGAAAGAGAAGGGAGAGAGGGATGGAGAGAGATTCTAGAAAATATTTTTGCAGTATAAATAAAATATAGGCAGCTCAAATTATCTGTAGTGTGTTACTCTTGTTAGTTACATAGTCAACAGCTACTTTTGAAATTAATGTGGATGAAAAGGAGTTGATGTGTAGAGAAAAAGTCTTGCTATGGAGGATATAATCATCACTCTGTACACACATCTTAAGGCGTTTTTCTTCAGAGTAAATTCAGTTTGGTCATATGGACTGAATACATATTTTCAGCTGAAGATCATTCAGTGTATTCCTCCAACTTATTTTCCACTTCTCTGAAATAAGCCCAGTTCTTAGGTGAAGACAGTGCTTCACAATGAACTGAAATAGTTTTAATAGGGACTGACAATAAGCAGATTGCTTCAAAACTTCCTCTGGTCTAGACTAAAACTTTAATTCAGATATGCTCGTAGTAGATGGTTTCTATTCAGGATTTAGGATATTATTTGCATGATATATAAAGTGCTTTGGGATTGATGCATGAAGAACATTTATTAAGGTCTAAGAATACTTGCAAGTGACAGCATATTTCTGTAAATATATTGTGCAGTGTGTATATACTTGTATTAATACTGTGATTACTCCTACTGATTTCCCACTGTAGTCTCAAAAGTTCAAAATTTGTATATATATAATAATTTCAGCCATGTATAATCCATTCCCTTGGATTGGCTAGAATGAAGACAATTTTCTTCATAGCAGCCTGTATGGTCCTGTGCTTTAGATATGTAATTAAATCAATGTTGGTGATATAATTGTTCTAGCTTTTGCTTGTGCAGCATTGAGGCTTTCTTTGCTTCTCAGCCTACTCTACCCTGAGCAAGTAGAATAAGGATAGGCAAAAATCTGGGAGGGGACACAGACAGGAGAGCTGACCCCAATGGATCAAGAGGATATCCCGTGCTGTATGACACCATGCTCAGCAATAAGTTTGAGGCATAATTTTTCAGAAGCGATTGTAGCACAAAGACTGAGCATTGGTCTGTTTATAGGAGGTGGTGAGTCATTGCCTGTGCATCACTTGCTTGTTTATATCAAGTTATGGCATGTGGTGGGCAATTTTTTTGTTTGTCTTTTGTTTGCTTGGTTGGTTGGTTGGTTTGGTTTTGTTTTTTCCCTTCAATCATTAAACTCAGTTTATCTTGACTCACAAGTTCTTGGTATGCTTGCTTTTCTGAAGCTTTCCTCATCTCACTGTGGAGGAAGAGCAGGAAACTGATGGATGCTCAGTTGCCAGCTGGGGTCAGTCCACTACACCCCAAAATTCCCAGTTTAAAAAGTTCTAGCACAGCTGGCACAGAAGGAAATAAATTAATGAAATGCTATTGAGATTAAAGAAACAAGGCCATTAGCCAGTTCTTGGGAAAGAAATAGTATTTTGCAGAACTGACAGCAGAAGTTTACTAAGGGAAGGAGTTACTACAATTTTTTCATATTAATAATAAAGGAATGTAGCTGGGATATTGACTCACAAAGTATTAATTTCATTAATATGAAATTACTTGTCATTTATACACCCGAAAAGACATTGAATCGGCAAAGCCGATATTTATTTTGGACTGCAAGCCCTGAATTTTGTCCATCACCATAAAGTGCAGAAACCATTAGAGGCTGATCCAAGAGTTTGTTGATGAGAAAGTTGTGTAGGACTGAGAAACCAATGAAGCTCACAGTAGTTCTCAACCTTTGGTCCCTAACGGGACTAGGGAAACTTCTACCACGATCTAGAGCACTGCTTAGTACTCACATAGAAATAGAAGTTTTAGAGCACAAAAAATGGTGCATGTATATTTTCCGAGTGTAGATAATAAGGTAGATAATTGGGATTTTCCCTTCATTAAGTTCAGGTTTTAGAAATTTCAATTAATTAATTTATTCATTTGTACTTGCAATATAGTGAACTAATTGCTCTTTTCTTCACTGTAAGAAATTATGCATATAGTTCTCACAAACGGGAAGAGACACCATTATTCTCTGCTACTGCAGACTTTCAGATAGATCTTTTTTTCCCCAAATTAAAAGGGAATATAACAAAACTTTAAATTATCAACCATTATCAGGGTTATTTGGTCTGTCAAGAGTCCTCCTCTCTGCAGAGCAGCTTCACAAAGGTTTTTCAATGAATGTGCACAAAATTCGTCTTGAGTTCTGAGGCTCAGTTTCTATGCAATCTACTGTTAGGGTAGAGTAGAGATTATAGATAGAATTTCACTGATTTAGAATTTCAATAAACACTAATTACAGCATCATTTTCTATTCATTGTGATTGCTGAGATTCAATTAATTTTTTACTACATCATCCTATTTGTAAATATTTCTAAGTGTTTATTTTAATAGAAATGTTGATTTCAACACATCATGTGTCTAATTTTGAAAATTAATAGCACTGCTCTATAAGCTAATGATGTAGTAATTCCAGGTTTATAGAATCTGAGAAAGTTGGTTTGAAGCCATGTAATAGGTAATTTAAAAAAATTAATTAATTAACTATGTGTTCATTGTTCAGCATTTCCTGGGTTGGATGAGATTTCATCAAATCAATTCCTAGTATGGGAAACAAAGAATAAGTGATAATAGGTATGTTTATACAAGGCATAAACAACAGATGCTGTTTTCAGAGAAATACTGAAAAATTTAACTGAGGGGTTTCTCACAGGATGATGTGGTTTGATCTGCAGGAATGAAATGAAAAATTCTCTTTACAGAGATTAAAACAGAATTAGAGATAGTATTAACTTTTCATTTTAGCATGAACAAACACTAAAAAAACTCAAGAGATTTTAATTTCTGCTTATTATGAAATAAACCTTATGTTGTCAAACGTTGCATATACTTTTGAAATAAACTGCTGTACAGAACTATTTTTTCAGGCACACTGTCCATTTTTATTTGTTTTATTTGTTTGTTTTTTTCCCCATAAATTAATACTCAATAGAGTGAACAAACCTGCAAAATCTGAATTAGTTTTTCTTCACTCTGAAGTTTAACAGTGACAAGTGAAAGCCCTACCCCTGGGACAAAATAAAGCAAATAACCCAAAGATCCAGTGCAGACTAGGATCTGTGTGGCTGAGCAAAAGTCATGCTGAAAGGGACCCAGAGGTCCTGGTGGAAAATAAGCTGAACACAAGGTATCATGGCACTGCTGCAGCAACAAAGGCAAATCAGACTCTGAGCTGCATCTGTAGGGGCATTTCTAGGGCAGATAGAGGACTGGAACAAGGAGTTTGGAACTAGATGATCTTGAAGGTGTCTTTCAACCCAGGCCATTCTATGATTATCATCCTAGTCTATTCAGTGCTTGTCAGGCCACACCTGAGGAACTGGTGTTCAGCTCTGGTCCCACAAAAGAAACACATGTACAAACAGGAGAGGCACAGAAAGATGATCAAAGTACTGGATAAGCTGCCCTGTGGAGGAAGACTGAAGAAGCTAGGTCTTTTGGCCTTGAAGAAGAGAAGATTCAGGAGGATCTTCATCAAAATATTCTAGTAACAATGGCTACAGAGGGGATGGAGGCACTCTCTTCACGAAGAGTCGCAGTGGTTCATTCTGGTGTATAGCTGGCAGAATATCATGTCTAAACTGATGTCCTTCTCCACAAACAGGTTTCTTTTTCCTTTTATATACATCTACTTCAACTTAATCAAATTATCAAGAATAATCTTTCAGTTCTTTCACTTGTCTGACAAAATTTATCTTGTGTTTATCACTGTTATTTGTACCTCATCTTAAATTTAGTATTGTTTTGAATCCTTCCAATGAAACATACATGCTGCTCTGTTTTATAGAGAGAGACGAAGTCATGAACCTCTACAACACAAGATGAAAATCGATCTGCTGAAATAAAACATTGATTTATAAGTGCAGAGTGTTCAACATAATTTTTTTCTAAATTAATCTCTTTTTTAATTTGTGAAATTTTTGTGTTTTCTCTTGATTCAAATTTCACAGGTTTTCTGTGTCATCAAAGTCTAATCTGAGATGAGGTTGTAAAGAACTTTGTATCTCTTGCTTAAACTAAATCTCAGTGAGGATTTGGGTTAGGGTCCCTTCAAATACTCAGGACCCTACAACAACTTAATCTATGGTACTCAAGAACCTGTATTTTTTTTTTTAATGGGTAACTTTCATTTTGATTTTGTCTCTTCAAAATAAATTAAAAACAGTTGTAAAGTCCTTCAAAGGTAACATTAAAAAAATCTGAGCTAAGGATGATACTTCAAAAATTCCTGTTAATGACTATTAATTGTTTGGGGGTTTTAACTTTCTGTAGGAAAATATTTCCCAGCATACTTACCCTCAACAGTCTTACTTCATTACTTTTGGCAGTTTCCCACCATTTAAAAATGAATCTGTATTCATACTATTTCTTCTATTAAGCTTTTGTAAACCTCAACCTCATGCTCACTGATCCTTTTTTACTCCATGGAAATGAATTACTTTCCCTCAGTATGCAAATCAGCTCATCAATTGAAAATCTGACATCATCTTTTTAATCTTCTATTTCTGAACTTTATACTTTCTTCTCTGCCCTTCAAAGGAAAGAAAAAAAGGAGAAAAAATATTCCTAAAAAATGACAATGAGTAGCCCTGAAGAGGAATTGGGGTAGCAAGTAAAAATCACATTATGTTCTCAGAGAAATAAAAATAAATTTGGTAATTGCCCTCAGCGGCAGCAGAATTCTGCTGTGTTTTTCAGAAAATTGCATACATGCGTACATACAATAAAAATTGTAAAATGTAAGTTTTCTGTTGGATCATCATAGCTGCTGGTTTAGAGTGTAATTATTTGATATTACTTACCATAAGGAATGATACAAAAATGGAGGCAGCAATAACTGTTTCAACAGTGGATCAGTGTCTTTTTGTGCATAAGGATAATAAAAGTAGTTAGTTTTTTTTGGTAAAAACGATCTCTTTTAACTGTGTCTTTCATGAATCTCTCTCTCTAGTCCAACCAGACTCATTATTTCCAGTTGGAACACAAAACTGGTCAAAGTAAATTTCTATTGAAGCAAAAATGCCTTTCATTTTCTTTTTTTGAAGTGAAGTGAAAAAAGATTTAAACTTTTCCGATGTCTAAATGTATGCATTTAGGGGACGGCAATTAAAGGAACTTGATTATATTAGTTGCAATTATATGGAGAAAAAGCACACACCATAGTTTGCATGACACTGTTTACATAAACAGTATGACATTAAGTAAAAGGTTTGAAAAAAGTCCACATTTTCCTCACATTTGAAAGCTCAGTTTTCTTTTACTACAATCAGACAGATCCCACTGACTTCTTGGGCTGAAAAACCTTCCAAACTCTCCCTGGATCCCTGCAGGACCTGTCTGTGAGTCTGTTGCAAGCTGACCTTATATCCATGCATCTGCCTCTCTGTTCCTGAGAAAGGTATCTCCTTTCAATGTCACTTGGTGTTTCTTCAGCCTGTAATTCAAAGGCTTCTTTAAGCATACCAGAGAAAGTATAAAAAGTACCTTTTTCTCTTTACAGAGGTGCTCCTAAATGTGTACTACCCAAGACAAGGTGACCCCCTACTGCGTAGCATTACCTATGTTGGGATGAACCCATCAGAAGATCTGGAATAAACAGGTTTAATAGCTCTACCATCCATCACACTGTGTATCAATTCTTGCTCTCAGAAGTGGGCATTAAGCTGCACTGAGCTGTGGTGCAATTACTCTCTGATGAAACAGCTAATTTGCTTTTCATTTCTGGAACAATTCACTTATAGCTAGTTCAGTTTGCAGTGTAGACATGTGCAAGGCACACAAACACTTCTGGGGGTTCCAGCTGGAAGCTTTATAGTAGCCAAAAGGGCAACTAACTGTCCCAGTTTTAAACTCAACCTCCACATAATAATTAAAAAGGATTAAAATAGAAAGCAGAACTTCAATATGTACAGTTCTTGCCTTAGGCAAGGTTGACCTTTTATTTAAAGACACCTCCACATCCACCACCCCCCCCACTCCCCCCTCCTTACATTTACTACCATTTCATTGAAAATCTTCCAGGCAGGAGTTTAAGAGAGACTCTCCCTAACTGCCTTTGGAGAAAATATTCCACAGCGATATCCTTTCAACATCAGCTAATCGAACCATGAAATGCAACTCTCTGAGTTTACTAAAAGACACTGTTCATGTGCCACTATTTTAGCTTATCACAGAGCTATTTGCAGATGGCATAATTAAAATATTAGATGTCTGAGTTAATGCAAATTTAATAATTCTTAGTTTTCATCTCTGAACCACTGGTTCATATTTTCCTACATCACAGTAATGCCATAGTTATCTTGTATGACAGCCAGGTTAGTAGTGATGGGGTTGTATCAAATTAGTAATGCTTTATGGGGGACAGATTTAAATGACATATTTGCTTTGAGCAGATCTTTTAAAGTTATTTTATTACATGAGTATCCAATTTAAGATATGAAAGCACCTTAGGAAAGCAAAAACAATTCGTCAAAAAAGATAGAACTGAAACAAAGGAATTTTCTTTTTGGAATTCTTCACCTTTGTGGGTTTTGTCACTTTAGTGGTAAAAGTATAATTTTATATTTTCTTAAATGTTCTTATACACCCCTCTGTTAAATGCACATACAAAGTTCTAGTGAGCAGATAACTGAGAGCAACTTGTTCACTGGATGTAGTAATATATTCTTCAGTGGGTTGCTTGTGTTTCTCTGTTATTCCTATGTATATTTGAAGTAAATACTGGTTAGAGAATTACAAGAAAAGGCCTGTGAAAGAATAGCACAACTATTTGATCCATACGTTTGCTTACTAGAAAAAAATGCAGTGAGCTTAATAGGTGGATATTTTGCTATCATCAACTTGGAAGCATATGCTAACAAAAAGCTGTATTTCTCTTACTGCAGTCAATAAAAAAAAGGTTTCCCACTTCACTGAAGAATAGAAAGAGTCAAATAGACCCTAAGTGTTGTTAGTATCTTACTAAGAAGACTGTTGACATTTTTCATAAACAGACATGTCACTTATTTACATAACCTTAATGTCTAAATTTCACATTTATGAAGGTGTTTTTTCTAGTGGGAATATTTTTATGGCATTCACTCCAGGTGTTCCTTAATCACAGAGATAATTCAGACAGATTTGCAGACATGCAACAGGTTTACCATTTTGGGCCAAGCTGCAGAGGTTGAAAACAGGACAGAAGGCACATACTCCCATATTGTCCTCTTTGTACTTGCTGCTTGATCTTTTATATCCTTTCTTAATCATCACTGCCACCACATTTACTGTCCTTTCAAAAACACCTTTCAAACACCAAAATACTTATTTCCTTTATATCTAGGCTGACTCTCTCACACCCTTATTTGTAGCTGCCTTAGTAATCTTACTTGCTAAGTGCTTTCCCTTTTATCAGACATACTGCAAATTGTACAGTTTGTGTCTCTTCCTCCTGCACGTTTTTTGGGGTTTTTTTGTGGCAACAATTGACTGTTTGCCATCTCCACAAATTCTCTTATCAGTATTTTGTCAAGAATGATGCATATTGTTTTGCAATGTTTTAAATTAAATATTTTAATGATAAACCTGACATATGAGAAACACTCAAACACTATTAAAGCTTTCTTAAATCTTTTTGTTTACAGATTAAGTCCAGACAAAAGAGATAAAAACCTACGTATAGGATTTTAGAATCCTAGGGAAAAAAACCCAACCATTAACTGTTAGAAACTATAAAATTCTGGTGTGGTATTGTATATTTTTATCGAAAGTACTATTTTTTTATATATTCCATAAATCACTTAGAGCATATAGCTGTAGGAGGGGTGAGTTTTTCTAAAACATTTATCAAAAAGTATGTCAAGATCATGTAAACTAAAATATTAATTTAAAAGTTATAAATTGATGAAGAACCATTGAAAATTGCTTTTTTCTGTAATTTTCTTCCTGCCAAATTTCCAGCAACAGCTGCAATTTTATGGCATAGAACATTTAAACAGCACAATTTTTTCAGTTAAAACAAAATAAAAAACCCCATAAGATTACATTGTAATGGTTCAGAAACATGGGATGTTTAGACTTGCCTGGTGCATATGGTTAAAATCTACCTCAAAATCTTTAAACAAATGCCATGCCTAAACATGAAATGTTAATTATGGCACCCTGACTGTACCTCTGACCATATCCTCTCACTCATCACTTCACGTGATTCATTTAAAAAAAGCCATTCTGAAATATATGCTTTATTGCTGGTTTGCATGAAGATACTTATCTTAAATATTTGGATTTTCAGGGTTGGCTGAGTGATTGCCAAGCATATGTCAACTCTACTACCTTGAAGATACTGTGGATGTTATTGATGTTATTGTTCAGTCTAAGTCACCTTTTGGTATCTGCTCTTTAAAAGCATGTTCTTAACTTGATAAAGACCTTGTCAATTAGTATCTAGCTTCTAAGCTTTTTTTCCCCCCCCAAGGGTAAATTAACCATAAGCTTTTTAATACTTATCAGAAGAAAACCAGAGTTGTGTAGTTTATCAGTGACCTTGCTAAGCTAGGGGGATTCCAACTGACAATACTCATCAAGAACAAAATCTAGTTGACAAGAACCTCACTGTACAGTTTGTATACTAAAGATGCAAAGGCACTTGTTGGACGTTTTGTTAGTTACACAATTTTTCTTTTGTTCTTCAAAATGTTCCAAACATAGTCTGAAAAATTATCATGTTAGTATCAGTGGCAAGTCTTGAGCTGACTTGACAACTAGGGAGACTAATCTTCCAGGAGATAATTCATGGCGATGATTTTACGAGGCAGTTTTACATAGAACCCCTTTTCTTTCTCTCTCCCCTAAACACAAAGGGCTAGAGCATGGGAACAAAATTGCTCCTTCATTCACATTCCTCCACTATTAACATTTTAATTCAGCCTGTCATTTAACAGTTCAAGTTTCTCCTCTGAACGATTCAGCAAAGACTTCTGAAACTTCTGGGTTAGACTGTACTGTCTCCTGAGGTCCCTTTCAACCTCAGTTATTCTATGGTTCTGTGCAGCATTGCTAGATAGTATATAAAAATATTGATAGATTTTTCTTATAGTGTCAATAAGCATATTTTTCTTTTTATATTTGATGGAAAGTCTGCATTCCTTTGGAAAGGAATTAGAGAACCATAAATTCAGGATTGCATCTTACAGTCCACAGAAAGAATGAATCATACTTGATTGTCCTTTAATGGAGTCCCTTTCTGTGAGGTGCCTATCTGATATCAGCCATAACAAAACCAAGATCCTACATCAGCTGGACTATTTCTCTAACCCAGTCTGCTAGCTTCTATCCTACCAAGAGCATTTACTGCAATTTGAGCTCAGTTTTGGTATAAAGTTTCTGTTTCTTATTAATCATATATATGGTGTTTTCTTTTCTTTTTCTTAAATCCATAACAGCATTTTAAAATTAGTTTATTTAATGCGTTTTTAATATTTTGATTAATTTTTTTATGGCATCTTTCAGTTCCTGGAATTTTTGTATGTAAATTCAGCAAATGCTCTGAAAAATGGAAACTTATCGCTCATAAAACTAACATGGCCTCAAGTGCCACTCCCAGGGAATATAAAAGATTTTCTCATGAAAGAACCTTTCAGAAGGAGTTAAAACACTGACTTTAACAGTTCTTGTCTTAAAAGTAAAGTCTTTTGTTGAATAGTTTGAGTAACTGATGCAAATGACCATTTCTGGGTTCTTGTACCCAGCCAAATAAAGATAGTAAGCTCTTATTTAATCTGAAGTTCAGTCTAGGAAACCAATCTTTTAACAGAGAATACTACAAGTGTGAAGTCTTAATAGATTAGGTGCAAGTAGCTCTAAATGTCAGAAATACAGAAAAATAAAAAAAGCCCCATTGAAGTAACAAAACTAATAAGACTGCATGGTATTTAGAAGTAGAATTGTGAAATTAGTTAAGGTGGATTCCTGTTTCTGTTAAGTATTTCTGTCAAGTGGTTATAAAGTTGTAGTTGTGGATCTGTAGAACAATCTTACTGTAGTAACCAAGAGCAATGTATTAGAAACGTTGGCATCTTGTAAATCCTTTGCGTACTGCAGAGCTGAATCAAGGGGAGATAGTAAGGTAAGAATAATTCTGTGGCAGACATTAAATGACCATGTCTAGCTGGAAAAAAAGCTTTTCTAATGTCACTCCTGCAAAGAAACCTTTAGCTCTAGCAGCATAAAGATTAACTCAAGATCTGGTGCAATGTGCTATGATAGATAGCATGAGTCTTGACGCTGACAGTTACAAATGACTGATATTTTGCATTACGGTTTTTTTGCAATGGCTCCTCTTCTGTTGTTTGTTGTTGTTTTTGTTTTTAATTTTCATCTCACAGGTATGCAAATATTCTACTCTTTCTACACTGGATATTTTCAAAGGTCTGAGTTTTCTTGGAAAGATTAATCTGAAACCATTCAGATTTTTCCCCAGAGGCATTAAGGGAACACATAGTGTTATACATTTTTTGTCTAATAAAGTAAATAAAGGAAATGTATTTGCTATTTCATTTTAAAAAAAGGAAAGAAAAGAAATAATTTGTTCAGGTAAGTTTCAATTTCTAATTCACACTCATTCACTAGAGATTAATTATAGCTTGGCATCAAATTATCCAAAAATTCATTCTTCACTGTTCATATTCAGCCAAAGGCATATGGGTTGAGCCTGATTTCTTTCTTTGCAATTGTTATATACAATACAGCTTTTTCCAAAAAGAAGCTGTATCTGATTTCCAGAACCCAAGCAACTGGATATTTCCTATATCTTGTACTATTACTTCACAGAACAAATTCCTCTAATTTAGTGTGATTGTATTTTTTTTCTTGTGGTGTTCTTCTTAATGCAAATTGTCTGAAGGAAATTTCTGGAATACCAAGAACTAAAGTGAGATATACCTATCTTGTATTATCCTGATGTTATATGCATCTGTACCATGTACACAGCTGCCAAGGAGCATCTGAAGGGATCAGAGGTGTACAGTCAGGTTCTGTGGGTGAAGTACCATTTGTACTGTTTCCCTATAGCTTACTGACATATGTTCCTTAATGTTTAGACTACTGATTGTTTTCTAGTTTGGTGATTGTTGAGATAAGGAGAGATCTAGGCTCCTGAAGTATTAAATCACTTTTGAAATTCTATCCTCACAAGTTATTAATGTATTTCAAATTTAAATTGAGGTTCATATGATATTTTCCTTACAGAAAAAAAAAAGGAATGGAATGGAACATACTACAGATATAAAAATTGCAGTACTGCTTCTGGTGTGACGATGCTACAATAGGATAGTTCAGATGTTCATTATTCTCAAAAGCTAAAAAAAGCCTGCTTATTAATGTGTCATTGCTCTTTGTTTCACACAACACTATTTTTCCTTGTAATAAATTAATCTTAAAACTATTAGACTCGTACTATATTAAAAAATTGCTTGCAAATCTCATATGTGTGTTGCCATTTTGGAGTATTAGAATAGATAGATGTAATCATTAATAATGCAATTTTAATTTTAGAATTCTATTCACATTTACTATATTATTATTACTTTACAATCTTTAAATTAAAATGCATTTTATGTTATCTTCTACTAATTTGCATTGAAAATCAGATAACATGCTATGCATATTTAACATAGGGGAACATAATTAACCTCTATATGCTTAATATCTTCTTCAGCATTCCAAGCTAAGCATGTTGAAAATACATAATTGCATGCAATTATAAAATAATTACATAGTTTTTTTCTGTTGTATATTGATTACAACAGGAACCATGGGATTTATGAATAACTACAGAATAAGTCAATTCCTAAGTGACAGTTCTCAGGCTTACTACATTTGAAATAACAGATATTAAAAGATATTAACTTAAAAGAAAAACATCTGTTCAGCCAATTAATAAAAATAGATAATCTACAAAAAATGCAAAAGAATATTATAGATTCAAAATTTAAATGATTCTTTATAAATTTGCTATTTAAACAACAGAAAGGTAGAGGAAGTATATACAAGACTACTATTTGTGAATGTTGTAAAGAACGTAGCCAGTAGTATACAGTATATTAGATTACATATACAATTATTTTAGCAAAAGTGTTTCACAGCTGTACTGTACTGTGATGCAGTTGTAAGTGGGTGGGGGTTTTTGAGGGCTATCTAGAATATTAATATGATTTTGTCCCAGGTTGAAATGCAGGATTTTATTCAATCCCCATCTGTGAGCAGTTTTTTCCTTATTTCTTCTCGTCTTATCTTCCCCCCCCAGGAAGATATCTGTTGTTAATAGCCCATTAAATGTCGCTGCATGACTGTTAAAATTACATCATCCCATTGTGAGATGCTCTGCCCAGAGGGAGGAGACAAACATTCCTGACTGAATATAATCTGAGTACCTGGGACCCAGGCTCAGGCTTCCCACTGGGAGCAGCTGGGGTTCTCCACTGGACCATCAGAGGAAGATCACACCCTCTACAGGAGCTGACAGAACCACATCGGCCACTTCCGGAGGACTGCAGCCATCCCAGCCTGGGCTGCCACCACCACCAGGGTGTCAGGTTGTATTCTGACTCTGTCAGTGGTTTTCTTTTCCTTTTGTATTATTGCATGTATTTAGTCTTTTTTCCGTTTTCCTAATAAATTGTATTTCTGACTTGGAGTCTCTCACTGGTTTTGCTTTCAAACCAGAACAGATATATACAAGTATAGGACATTCTATTAAGATTTAATTAAAAATTTAATTTAATTAAATCATCCAGAATTTAGAGATATTTAAAAGATATCTGTTGCTTTTTCTTTCGTCAGCCTTTAAACAAGAAATCATTAATGTTTACAGGGTAAAGAGGATCCAGTATTTTCTCTTTGAAGGAAATGACCCTTTAGTCTCACTGTATTTCAGCCGTCTCTGGTTGTTACAATGCCCAGCTTCTTGGGAATCTGAGTCCTTCCTGCTGGTCACTGCCCTGCTCCTGTAATAGCCACATCTGTGTGCATAAGGCACACACTGGGCACTGAAAATGCCAGCATGTCTCTGTCTAAGCAAAATTCAGTTTTGTTTTACTCTGAAAGAAAAACTTTTCCTGTTTTTGTGTTGTTGGTGTGTTTTGGTTTTTCTTCCTGCAGGAAAGGCAAAGTAATTGGAAAAAGGAAACGTAGTCTATATGAGCTGGAAATGAGATCTGAAGGTCCAAGATTATTGCGCCTGCTGTCAACAAGGAAGGAATAGAACTCTGCTGCCATTGAGAGAGGACCCTCTCTCAGTGTTCTCTCAAAGCCAGACATGTGTTACACATAGTAATATTTTGCTTGATGGCAGTGGGAATCAATGAGTGAAACCTACAATGAAGTGAAGGTACTTCTGCAAAAGCAGTTTGAGAAGGAGTAAACTTAATGTATAGGGCTCATCTATATGATAGAGACCCACTCAAACACTGCAGGGGTAAAATGTTATTCCAGTTGCATAGTCAGATTCTCTTATGAGATGTAACACAGAAACTTCTGAAATGATAACTGATAAAGACTGATATTTTTAATGGGTTTGTTTTTCTCTCTTTTTTTTTCTTTTTTCCCAACAGCTGCAGAAAGGATTATGTAAAGGATGAACAAAGAGATTTTGATTTACCCAAGATTAGAAAAAGTGACTGTTAAATCCAGCGTCATGTGAAAGTGACTATGTCCTCAGACAAAATCCAATCAACAGTAATCAATCCTTTCAATTGTGTAATAAAGTCTTGAGAAGATGAAGCTTTGCCACTGAAATGTGACATTGTTTTTTCATTAAATAATGGAGCAATTATTGTCATAGTAAACCAATGTCAAACAGCAGTGAGTAAGGACAATCCTTCATCTATAAATATCTCATATTAGTTCATTCTGTTGAAGAACTTGAAACACTGGACAAAAGTACAGAGAAAAAAATGAAAATTAAAATATTACAATTCATTAACTTTGCATTCACTTTGCAATGGAAAAATATTGGATTCACTTTGCAATGAGAAAAATATTAACTTATGTCCTTGTTTGCATTTTATTCTTTCATGAATAATGAAATAGTTGCTGAAATACCTGTCTTCTATTGTTTTAAATGCATCTCTGAAAAGCTGATACCACGCTGAGGTACAAGAAGGAATCAAAAAAAGTAAAAAACCCTTGAAATTCTGCAGCAATGGATATCATTTATCTCTCAAGCCTATATCTTTCCATCTTCACCTTTTAATCCCTACTGCCTCTCAGCTGGTAATGAAATAACCTCGCAATATTGCATGTATTTTTGTTTATTTTTTTGTATAGTGGCTTTGAAAACCTGAGTGAGTGGGTAAATGAGTTAGCTTTCTTCTTTCCCATACCCTCTCATGAGCTTCTTTCTCTAAAGTATGATGCCTATTGATGTATTAAATATTCACCACAGTTACAGGACTTGAATCAAAAGCCTTCTGAATCACCTAGTAAAAACATGACAATGGAAACCTTGAAGCAGAGACTAAAAGCTAACTAAACATTCCTCATCTTATGGTCTTTCTGTTGAGGTATCAAATATGAAAAATCTTACATAAAAAAGACTTTTTTAGAAAATTGCATTTTTAAATATAAATCCAGAACCAGAAATTATGTCCAGTAATATACTAATTAATGACAAGGACGAAAGCTTCTTATTTAGCGTTTGTCGATGTTTGGTTATTATGGAGGAAATTAACAACAGAACATTTTCTGAAGAAGTCAATGCTTCCTTATTTTATTAAAATATATACTCAAATATATTAATAGATAGATATATTGTATAACAATATAAGGAATTACATAATGTGCTGAATTAAATATATAGTTTCAAAGACAACACTGACTGAAAATGGACCTACAGCTTTATAAGGTCAGATTGCAAACAACACTATGAAAGATGTAAACAACACTATGAAAGAATCTGAGACAAAACTTTCAATCAACTATAATTTCAATACTAATGAAGTTTACCATTAAGAATTTGAGACATTTTGGACAGCATTTAATTGGTGAATGTGAAACATCTGGTGTGAAGAAAATGAAGAAAATCAGAACTATGCTTGACTTCTAGTAACTGAAAACAGAAAGAAACTTTGAGAAAATAATCAGATTAGAAGGAAATGAAATGGCGAACACTGTAACTACTTATATATCTTTCTTTCCACATTGGTCTTTTCGGTTATCCTTTTCTGACCAAACCAAAAGACATTTTCAGTTCTTATGTCTAATATGATTCTTTGTGATAAATTATGGAAAGTGACAAAGACCTATAATTTATTTCACTTGTTATCTGCTGTGTAAAAGGGGATGTAAATATACAGTGGTTATGACTAAATAGTAATGTAAAATCTATTAAGAGAGAGTATTTAGGTTATATATTGTATTTATTGGTTAAATAATAATTGGTACCTACTAAAAAAATAATTAAAAAGAGGAAAAGTAAACAGGACGTCTCTTTGTTCCTGACAGGCTCTAGTTAATCCATTGCCCCCAAAGCAGATAATTAAAGGATTTTAGATGTGTTGCTGGTGAATTCAATTTGACACATTAAAGTTTATAATCCCTGTGACCTCAATTATTGAGTATGAATGATAGCAAACACTACTAATCCAAATGCCTGGTGTCTTAATTTCTTTATAAAATCCAATACTTCGTTACCTGGCTGTGAATGAAGGTTATATGAATCACACAAAAACCCCAACCTTCACCTTTAAAAAAAAACCAAAACAGGCCAATTGTTCTATCTGTGAAGGTCACTCCAATGTGGATTGTCTATGACCTAAAAGACATAGAAAAGAATGTGCAAAAGATTTTGTCCTTGACGTTTATGTAAAAAATAGAAAAGGGAAATTGATAGAAGAATAAATTTTGAAGAGAAACTGATTCCTTTTGTGTTTTTTAGTATAGACTTGCAGAAAATTTTTTAAAAAAACCCGTTACATTACTTGAAATCTTTGAGGAAATATACAATGAAGTTGGAGTTACTATTCAAAACTGAGAGTCAGACTCTGCAGCAGTAAAAGTTCTATATACCAGTTAAAATAAATTCCTGATACATTTAAATTTTTTTCTTCAACTTGGTATTTTCAGACTTGAAAACTATTGTTATGGAAGAGATCCAACATAACCAGTTGGTGGCCAGTCACTAGTGGGGTTCACAAAGTCTCAGTACTGGGCCCAGATCTGCTTAATATCTTTATCAATTACTTGGATGAGAAGATCAAGTGCATCCTCAGTAGGTTTGCAGAGAACACCAAACTGGGTGGGAGTGAGCCTTATACATTAGGTTTACTCCTCTCAGTGCTGTTGCAGAAGCACCTTCACTTTATTGTAGGTTTTACTCATTGATTCCCACTGCCATCAAGCAAAATATTACTATGTGTAACACATGTCTGGCTTTGAGAGAACACTGAGAGAGGGTCCTCTCTCAATGGCAGCAGAGTTCTATTCCTTCCTTGTTGACAGCAGGCGCAATAATCTTGGACCTTCAGATCTCATTTCCAGCTCATATAGATTATGTTTCCTATTTCCAGAGGGTAGGAAGAATCTGCAGACGGATCTGGATAGGCTGGCTGGATAGGCTGAGGCCAGTTTACAGAGGTTCAACAAGGTCAAGTGCTGGGTCCTGCACCTCAGCCACAACAACCCCATAGAGCTGAAAAATGGTTCAGCAGAAAAGTACCTGCGAGTGCTGGCCAACAGGAACTGAACATGAGACAGCAGTGTGCCAAGAGACTCTTATTGTCTGCTTTTGTGAAACTGTTCTGTTGTGCAAAATAAATTATGAAAAAAGTGGGTCTATTCCTGCTATCCTGAAACCATCATCTCATCACATACTCTAAGTTTCTACAGTTTGAAGTATGACAATTTAATTTTCTACAACTAGAAGGTGACTTTGTGTGAGATAGGCATTTACAATTATGTTTCCATATATGGTTCAATTGAAACACTAAAACTGAAACCATTTTCTAAATCTTTCGATGAAGACAGATGTGTTCTTGAGTTTTTTTGTCATTCCTCAGCTGATGCAGTCAACACAGGTAAACAATTATAATACAACATGATAGAAATTATTGTTCCCATGAATGTCATCACAGGGAGAAGTCCATCTTTCATCACGCTGCTTGAGCATTGCCATACAGCACTAAAATTAAGGTTATCTGTTGCATTTGCTAGTAATTTTACAGCAAGGAAGAATAACAAAAAGTCCATCTAAATAAATGAGAAATTTTTTAAGTGACTTCACTGATACCTAAATGAGACCTAAATACCATGTCACCTCCACATTAAAAACACAAGTAATAGTAATTACATTACTATCACTTTGACAAAGTATATCTGTTTTGCTGTGAATATGTTTTTTTTCTGTATTATATAAGCTGTTAAGCTGCATTATGAAGGACTGTTTTCCATGTTTTTAGAAACATTGAAAAATTAAGAATTTTTGCTTTTGCAAAGGTATTATTATTTTAAGAGTTTTGTTATTGTGGTTGCTAACCTTCCATGGTGTGTGTTATTTTCACTTTGCAGTTTGTATATTCTATTTTTTGTAATACTTCTAGAATCAGATTCCTTAGGCAGCCAAAAATGATCTTTCCATCTCCCTGACAAGACTAAGTAGGGTGTTAATCAAATGACAGAAAAAATCAACACCACAAGCACTTTAGGCTTGAAGGAGTGCATAAGAAAATGCCAGCACTAAATTCTCTGTGTAGCTAAGTTTTTTGTTAAGGAGAACGGAGGGTTGATTTTCAGCTGATACAGATCACCCCTGCAGCATAAAGCTGTCTATTGACCTTGACAGGCTACTGAAGATGGAACTGAGCTATAGGTTTTTGCTACTTATTATGTTATGTGTATATAACACCTTTGTGGAAGACAAACTTCATAAACAATTTTTATTTAATTTTTTTTGAATACTTTCATGGGTTTTTATAGGGATTTTTAGGTTATAGAAATCCAAAGACTTCATAAACCCCAATATCAAACAAGACATTGTCATTTGCATCCTTTCTCTAACATATCTATGATTACATAAAATGAAAATCATAATTGAATTTGACCATAAAATTTATATGCAATTTTGTTAGTAGAAGTAATGCATCTCTATATAAGGAGATACCCTGTAAAGAAATAAGCCTTTGAAACTGTTAGGAAAAAAGCGTTGAAACCATCCGGAAGCAGCACTTAAAAATAATTTTCAGATAGAAATGAAAAAGCAGTTTGTAAGAAGCAAATGATGCTTCTAGACTTTTATCTCCTTTTGTTTGAGCAGCTGCACACTGAAAATAAGGAAGGTTTATTGATTTTTTTTTTTAATATAACTTTGGTTTTTGAAAACAATATTGAAGTTTGTAAATATATATGGTTTACAAATATTTGCATTCTATAATTGCTTCTACAGAGAACTGGAAAAGTTGAAATAGAATAATCCATTTTTTTTTCTGCAAAGAGCAGCAGAATTTTAACTAGTTTCTTTTCCCACTGTTCAGCATCTGATATGTGTTCGTCAATCAAACTTCCAACTCCCCCTTGAAAAAAGCTCATATGTGAAATGATAAAAAAATAAATAGCCAATATATTTAGATAATAGAAATTTCTGAAAGTATTATGTGTAGTGCAGGTTCGGCATGCATGCCATAATGGATTGTTAAGCAGGGTTTGCTTTCATCATATTTCAATGTTGGATTTTGAAGAGCAGTTTAAAGCTATTTTGGTGCTTTTTAATACAAGTTACATTGATTTGGAAATGCTTAAGGTCTTTTGTTTGGTACGATACAGGATCTGCTTGTGTGTAAAATGCATATTTATATGTTTAAATGGATATATAGCAAATGACAAAAAAGTAGGTTTGTTATACAAAAGGTGGTGTTATCATTTGCTACAAACTTGTCTCAAAATCCTCATAAGTTTAAATAGACTGCATAATGTTGAGTAAGAAAAATGCATGCAAAAATTGGTTTTACAGCAGATTCCATATTGATTTATGTAGACATTAATTTGCCATTTAAGTCTTAAATTTGACTATTAATAATTCTTGACATTCAAAAAACCTTTTTATATCAAAAAGTCTAGTTAATTTCTTAAAAAGATGACTTTGCACATTAGTGCATTTCCTTAAAGAGCAGTGCATTTTTAACAGCTTTTAAACAAAAAGAACTGTCATTAAATTACCAACTTATTAAAATACCAGTCTGTAGTCATTTAAAAAGTATTGCCATATATTTGCTTAACATATAACAGATTAATTTATTCAAGTAAGAATAAAAATGTACTAATCTTCTTAAACACTGCATACTTTCCAGCTTTTTGTTGCTGTATCTAAAGCAAAATTACGTAATTTCTTAGAAACAGGTTTAAAATAATTGTTTAATTTAAAGTTTACTTAATTCTTAGACAAGGGCAAAGGGAAGTTCATTTCAGCTTCTAATGTGATCACAGAAAGTAAGTAGAAATAGTCTCACTGATGCCTTAAGTTTTGGCTTTCGTATTTTCCAGATTCTGTACTGCATTAGTATATAGCTCTGAACTTCATATGAAGTGTTAGCAAGTTCTCTTCACAGTTCAGTTAGACAAAACAATCCTTTTCCAACCCAAGAACCAAGGACACCGTTGCAGCTTCAGGCCCAAAAAGTACAAACAACAGTGAATTGAGGTGAGCAATCTGGGAGGCTGGGACTTCATAGCCTGAAGCTGTAATTGACAATTAATCCCAATTTGTAAATGGACCAAAACTTATAAAAGTGTGAAAACTTTTGACTCGGAGTCCATCTTGGGTGTAGCCTTGGCCGGGCTCTTGGTGTATGCCCAAGGTGTATCCTTGGAAGGCCTTTTTAATAAATATCTACTTTAATCCTTTAACACTGGCTAGCCTCTGTTCTAGGTAACCTCTTAAGGCATCAACATAATTGAGCAATATGATGGTAAAGATAATTGTAAATTAAATGCTTTGGGATACTGTTGGCAGAGAAAGAATAAATAAAAACACTTAGTAGTTTAACAGCAGAAATGTTGCTTACAAATGTCTGTCAAATGAAAGATTACTCCTCTTTACTACTTTTATAAAACATGATTTTCTAAGGGTTCTAAAATTGTTTCATTCTAACACAAATGTATCTCTTAATATCCCAATGAGAGAGGTAAACACAGCATAGATTCTATGTATATGTCACAGACTAGAATAGAATGAGAAAAAAAGATCAAACAACTTACAACAACAAAAACAACAGATAAAGACCTCCAACAGGAGAATGGACTGCTCTAACTTTGGAAGAGCAGTGAGTAAGAAATGCTGGTTGACACCTGAGGCCAAAAATAACATTGAGAGCACCCATCAGAAAGATGACTGGAAAACTGAATGACAGGGTAAGATTTAAATGAAAGCAAAAAGGAGAAAACTATGTGAATAAATACAGGTGTGCTGGTATACAAAGACAGTGGCAAAAACATATGAAATCTGAAGAAGTGTACTTCTTGACAGATTGAACATTTACATTGGGATCTCAAGAAGAAATTGTCTTACCTATAAATGAAATAATTCTAAAGAGATGGGATTTCAATCCTGAGTGAAAATAAGTGGATTCTGAATAAAATTTTAATTAAAATAATAAAGAAGAAGAGATAAAATTTTCAACTTCTAGCAGTTCTCTCAGTATCATTAGAGAACTCTAAAATCTGTGTTCCATATATCTTTGTTGACACAGGTAAAAATCTTAATATGAGAAATATTGAAGCAGCTTTGAGAGAATGTTGTTTACTGGAGGTTGTGATAAAGAACAAACTGAGAGAGAAGATCAGAAGAATGTTTTCAGTTTATCTGTCACACATACAGAGTTCAGTAGCAGACAAAGTCAATAACAGAAAATTGGTAAAAGAGCACAGAAATATACTGCTTAATGGTAAAATAGACTGTGAAAATGAAACCTTATATCTAATTGTAAGAGCTGTGAAGCCTCCAGCATTCTGTTACATTTTAGTTCCATATTTTTCAGTTACAGAAGGGTTGGATGACATCTGTCATAAAGGCTGAATTTCTAATTTAGTCTAATAGAAAAGTGAATTACAAGAGTGTCATCTCCTGCTCTTTAAGTACTATGTCATGAGTAGAGTTGGCATGAGTTAACTAACAAGACTTCTTGTAAGCATGTCTTGTGAATAGCAGTGGAGGACAGTGTTATGAAAATCTTCCACTAAAAGCTTTTAATGACAACTCTGATAATTTATATGGAAACAGTGATATTGGGGGGAAAATGCCCAAGCTATCTTTTATTTCCATTTTACCAGTGCAAGAGACCCCAGAATATTTTCAGAATAAAGGAAAAAGAAATATTTGAGACATAGTTTAGGTTTAGTCTTATAGAATTTCCTAGGATGTTCAGAATACAAACCTTTTTCTCCCTTTCTCTTTCAAATCATGGCATGAAAACATAGAATGTTTACAAGAAAACAAATATTACATACTGCTCTCCCACCCAAAAAAAAAAAAAAAAAAAAAAAAACAAAAAACCCAAAATAAAGAGAAAATGTGAATTCTGGCAAAACTTAAAATGTAAATGAGAGTTTTTGAATCCTTGACATGCAAAAATATGGAACACGAGTTAAGAAAAGCAGTTTTGTGTGTTTAAGGGGCTTCTTTCTAATTACCATCAATGAGCTTTTTTGAGGTTTCTTCAATATATTTAATTGACAAAAAATGCAGTTACAGAGGGAAGGGGAAGGTGGAAATTGCTTATTGTTTGAGATGAATTTATGAGTGTCAGGTCCCTGGCGTCATTATCATCTTTACTGTCCCTGTTCAGCCTCCCTTGGGCCTTTTCCCAAACCGTGCATGGCTCAGGATCTCATGTCAGCCTCCCAAGACATCAACCCCTGCCCCTGTAATGCCACAGCTGGGCCAGCCCTGCCAATCCCACCCTCCCCACGGAGGTGCCCAGCGCCTGGAACTGGGGCTGCCCTGGTACCAACAAGCTGCCCTGCTCAGTGCTGTGGAACTGGTCTGTTCCATGCCCTGCTGTAAGAGACTGTGGGGAGAGACTCCCCTGCTACCAGCACCCCAGATCCCTGGGAGCAGCAGGTTGAGAAGTGACACAGATCAGGCCTAATTCAGATGCACTGGATATCCTAGAAAGTTACTAAAAAATATTTCAACATAGAAAAATTAATGAAGACAGCAGGGAGTTAAAATAAAATCATATTGTGTAAACATTAAAGCCCAGTAAAAAATTATCAGAATGATAACTGTTCCATGGTTGGGGAGAAATGAAAATTCAAAACACTATGGCAACAAGTTGCCACAATGTACGACAAACTGGAAATATTCTTTTATTTTTGTTATATTCTAACCAAAATGTTAAGCGATAGTGTTATTTCAGGTAGAACTTAATTAATTTTTCACACATACATGTGGAACCAAGATGTTACTCTCTTTTCTTTTATTTATTTATTTTTTTAATATTATTTATGAGGAAAAAGTTGAAAGCCTTAAAGGGGGAAAGAGATTCTTTCTTTTTCTTTCTTTCTTTCTTTCTTTCTTTCTTTCTTTCTTTCTTTNTTTTCTTTTCTTTTTCTCTTCTCTTCTCTTTGAAACATACAGACATCATTTGATCTATGAGCAATGTGACATCATAAAATTAAGTTCTATGGCACAGCACAGATTAGTACAAAAAGTTAAATAGGAAAAGGTGGTGTCACAAAAAGATTTAAGAGGCAGAACATTAATTCCTTAAGCTACTAATAAAGATATACATTCTTCAACACTGTGGCTCCTTTAAAATGCAAAACAGGGACTTTTTTGGGTACAAAATAGTATAGAAATTCTTTTATATTACCCAGTATTTCAGCATGGAAGCACTTCAGATTAAAATACAATACTTTGTTCATTTCTGAAATATCTCTGGTTTTGAGAAATGAAAGCCCTAGACAGTAATGACAGCAGGAATTGTGAAGGTGAAAGAAGTACCCAAACCTGTTTCAATAATTAGAGGTTTCCTTCATCCTAGGAAAAAAAAAAAAGTGAAACCAAGATACATCATCATGAAAGTTATTTTTTCCTGTTCTTTATCCAGCAGACACAGAGCACTACTTCTGTAATTTGAATAATCTTGTGCTGCATTTTAAACTGTCAGTGTCTTTTCTTACATCCTTACACCTCTTAGGATAGCTTTACTTTAATACCGCCAGCAAAAATAGGATGGAAGGTCCCTTTGCATGGTCAAAACCAAACTCTAATACAGACTTAAACACCTATCAGACTACCAGTCTTAACTGATTCCTGAAAAATCCTACAGGTTGTACCAGGATATTCAAAAGGTCAAAACAGGATATTCAAAATGTATAGAAACATATAAAGTAAAAAAAACCCCAAAAACCCAAAACTCTAAAATTCAAAAATATCACAGTGATACAAGGGTCCTGGATATTTTTGAAGGCTTCACTTTGGGATAAATTTTAATGTAAGACTCACTGTCACTTTAGTAATGGTATCAACCAGATCACAGAAGCTTCAAGGAGAGATGATAAGAATATTACAAATGTATAAGATATGATGTATGAACAAAACTTGAAGTTATTTGTGTTACAATGTACAGAACTGAAAAAAGTCAGACGAATGTGTTGTTTTATACTAGTAGGCTGCTCAGATCCTCATTGCTGCTTGCTTTTGGGATGGGGCAAAGAATCAGAGTAAAATTGAGAAAACTTATTGGTAGAGGTCAAGGCAGTTTAATAGGTAAAACAAAAGCTGTGCACACAAGCAAAGCAAAACAAGGAATTAATTCACCACTTCCTGTGGGCAAGGAGATGTTCAGTCATCTCCAGGAAAGCAGGGCCCCATCACTCTTAAAAGTTATTTGGGAAGACAAATGCCATCCCTATGAATGTTCTACCTTTTGTCCTTCTTTCTCCAGATTTATACATATATTTTAACAGTTATACATCTAAATTTCAGGATTAATCATTCCCAAGATGTTCAGGCACCTTTTCAAAAGATGTACTGCTGTGAACATCAAGTGGAATTTTATTTACAAATGTACATAATATAAACATTTTTGATATAATCAAAGAAATTAATGCACCTTACAAATGTTTTAATTCTGCATGGGGACCAAAAGTGGGAAAAATCCTTTCTTCCTTTTGACATACATATTAATATTTCCCACTTTTCTGAGAAGTCTTAAGATGAATTGATGTAACCTCAACTAGGAACCTGATGACATAAAACCAACCAAGAAAAGGAGAAATCTAACTTAGCAGATGAGGGCAAGTACATCTCAAAAACTCTTAAATGAAGATTTGGAATAGCAGATCTGGAATTTTCTTGAATTGACTCAACTTGCGTTTACTAAATTGGGATAGACCAGATGCAGCTGGCAAGTTAGAACTGAAGCAAGCAGAGATGCTCACATACCTCTTTTTTTTTTATTTCCCCCAGAAATGTGATGATATTAGAGGGACAAGGTAGGAACACATAATATCTCTTCTGTCTCTACTTCCTTTGTCTCCTAAGGATTCACTTCGGTTTGTGACGCTTACATTATAAAAATGGCTTCCTGAGAGGAACAATTATGTATGTTTAATTATGCTACACTGGACAAGTAGGATCACATCTAAGTCACTGAAAAAAAGCAAGACAAATGAAAACAATTGGATTGCTTATTGTTTGAACCATGAATACATTTTTTTTAGTAGAAAAAAGGACATTTTCATTATATTTAATTATTTAATTGGATGGATTGTGCTAACCATGAACATAACAGCAAGAATATAACTTTCAGAGAGTAGAAGACAGGTCTCAATACATGCATTATTTGCTTTGAGGATTTTGTTTCAAAGTTATCCAATAACACTGTTTGTTTTCTTTCATGAATATGATTTTTGGAATAGATGATAAAATGACCCCCTCAGGATAAGTTGAAGAATGAAGAGCATTTGATCAATGACCTACCTCTGAGCTCACTTCTTCACGTCTGACTATTAAGGCTCCTCGTAACCTCAGTATGGTTCTTCAGAAGTAGCTTACAAACCCAAAGAGAAAAGAGAGAAGGCTGCACTTCTAGGAAACCTTTCTTCTTTAGAAAATATCAATGTTTGCCTAACACTTCCACGTATAGGGATGTAAATCCTTGTATCTTTGGGCTAAGGTACATAGATACTGATCTAATTGAGCTAAAGTGCTGCTTCAAAAATCAGATTTTTGCATTTCAATTTATTTTAATTCTCTATGGTAATAATTGATAATGATGTGTGTGTCATTTTTCTGAAAGTAATGTTGAATATCAAAAAGAATAAAAAGGTCTACAAATAACATAAGATTTACGTCTTCCTTCTAACTTAAAGCATAAAAATTTTTAAGACTGTGAGTGTTATCTTGGCTCCATAGATATTTGTGGGAACTTTGTAGCAATTTAAAATGACCCAGATTTTTGACCTAAATCCGTACCCAAAGACACATTAGTGGTTTCCTATGGAGCAACACAAGAAATTTTACTGTAAGGAAAATTGCTGTTTCAGACCATATTTTTAAATTGATACAGTCTTGTAAAACAATGTTTATATAAATTGTAGTGGTCTGCTGTTTGCATGAAATTAATCAGGAACCATAACATGAACTTCAAAACATACGTATACTTTGATTTGCTTGTTTTCGTACCCTCCTTCAGATGCTTTGGAAAGGGTAGAAGCTAATGCAGTAAAATTGAAACTCCACTGTTGAGATGACAAAGACTGATCATTCTGTGTCTTCACCCCAGATTATTGAGAGAAGTCATGAAATAGGACGGATGTAATGCGTATCAAAACCACCCTGTTCTATGTTCCTCTCAAGAAATATAAGCATACAAAGTAAATACAGTTAGTTCAAATTTAACTGAGACACAAATGAAATGGCACTAGCAGGATTTGAAAAAAAGAGTGATAATGAGGTGGGAGCAGTAAATTTTTCCATTTGCAGTATATATCCTAAAATCCTCAGCATAATATCTGTTAGAGCTGCTTCTGCTCTTGGACAAAGTTTTCTAACAGAGAAAAAATGATGCTTTTATTTTTTTCTATTCCAGCAGAAATCTTTGACAATAAACTGATAAAAGACACTGCAACACCCTTTCCATCATTTGCTGTAGAAACTCTTACCCTTGACCCATAACAGCCTGTGTATTATGACTTCACTGGCTTACTTTCCCTCATTGTGACCCATGGAGTCAAATCAATCAGGACCAAAGTGAGAGGTGTAGGGACTGTAACCAGCAGAACTGAACAACCAATAGCTGTTTATATGGACTTGCATTCCTTACAGTTGCATAGAGAAAATAAATAATGGTGGTGTTTGAACAAATTTAGCTGTATCTGTATCGCTGACACGTTCCCCCACACACCAAATTTTATTATATAAAGAAATGTAATTTACAATGGCTTGTAAACTTCAAAGAGGTTAAACTATTTCCTTTGAGCTGAATTATAAACAACTCTCCTTTTATTGTCTCTAGATACATAATTTTAAAATATTTTCATTGATTCTATCAGGAGGAAAAAAAAAAACAACCCAACAACTTAAAGAAACTAATGAAGCACTGCTGCAGGTATCTCCACTTAAGGGCCCCATCACTCTTAAAAGTATGCAATAGCAGAATCTCAAGCTCTTGCATTCTTTTTAAGATTTGAAGTAAAATGCTGTGAAAGACATAATCATAGCATCATGCAAATTGGAAGAGATCTCTGACGGTACTTTTTTGCATTGTCTTTCTAGCTGGTGGATAGTTAGATTAAATTGATAAGGAGTTCTTCTGTTCCGTTTTGAATAAATTCTAGGATGGAGATTCCATAACTTTCCTGGGAAAACTCTTGAAGTGTTTGACCGGCTCATGCCACTTCTTTGATTTTTTTAAAAAACATTTGGTTGGATTTCCCTATGTTCTAGCTTTTGTCCAATAAGTCTTGCCTTTCCAAAGTCAGCCTCTGTAAACAGTCTGGCTCCATATTTTCTGCAACTACCCAATAGGTGTATGAAGAAAGGAATAATATTTTCCCCCTAAACTTTTCCTTTCAAGGATAGTATTGTCCCAATCTCTCCTCTTCAGTACCTTGGTCCTCTTGGTCAAGGTTGGCTGAACTTGCTTGAGTTTATTCCTGTCTTGTACTGAAGTTCTCTACACTAGGCACAATACTGTAGATGTTACCTAACAAGTGCCAAATAGAAGGAGATAATCTTTATCCTTTACCTGCTGATTATACTGTCACGATACATTACAGTCCAATAGGGAATTGGCCTTTTTTTTTTGCTAAGAGACCATCCAGCTGACTCAAGTTCCACATGTTGCTTATCAAGACCCCAGATCCTTTTCTAGAAAGCTGCTTTCTATTTAGTTGTCCTTCAGCTTATTTTCTTGCATGGAAGTATTGGGTCTCAGGGGTAAAACTTTGTATTTTCCTTTACTGAACTTTTTGAGATACCTGTTGGCCCATTCCTCCTGTATGTAGAGGTTCTTCTGAATAGCAGACCTCAGTGCTTACACTGGTGTTCTTCGCAAACTTGCTGATATTGTATTCTATCCCCACATGCTGGTTGTTGTTAAAGAAGCAAAACAGTTCTCTATCTTGATCTCTGAGGCCACTTGTAATGGCCTGCCAACTGGATGATTTTCACCACCGATCACTTCCCTTTGAGACCAGCTGTCAAACAAATTTTCTATCCACATCTTGGCTACTCGAGTCCATACCTCTCCAATTTTTGGTAGACTATGAGGGAACTGTGTTAAAAAGGTTAAAAACCTTTAATCTCTAAAGTTATGTATACAGCAGCCACTGCACTTGCTTTTTCCATGCAGAGATTTGTCTCATTGCAGAAGGGTGTCCTTTGCCATTTGTAAACCCTTGCTGACTGTTCCAGATCACCTTCTGGTCCTTCATATACTTTACAATGGCTTCATGGTCTTCCCAGGAGCTGTAAGCTGGCTGCCCTGTAGTTGCCCAGCCCCTCCTTCTAACCCTGATTAAAGATAAACATTACATTCATGTATGTCAGTAATTCCTCTAACCACCATCACTTGTAGAGATGGTAGAAAATGGCCTCACACTGTCACCAGTCAGCTTCTTCAGCAGCTCTGGATCTGATTATTTGGTCCCATGGACACCTATATGTCCAATTATCTTAAGAGGTTTCCAAATTTTAGCTTCCTGTGCTATGGGTAAAGACTTGTTCATAGAGGTGTTATTTAAAGATGTGATGGCCTAGGATGCCCAAAAGACAAATATTAGCATTTAAAACAGAAAAAAAGGACATTTTATTTTTCTCCACAGTACTCTAACACATCAAGTTACAGCCCACATTCTCCTCATTCTTCCTTGGCTGACAATATATTTACAGAAGCTCTTCTTGTTGCACTTCACAATCCTTCCTACTTTCAGTATCAGCTGAGTTTCACTTCCTTAACTCCAGCCTTGCATGCTCTGGCAGTGTCTGTGTGCTCCTCCCAAGCAGACCTTTCTCTTTTCGACCTTCTATATAGTTCAATTTTCTTTTGATGTGTTCCTCTACTCTGGTACACCATGGAACTTATGTGAATTCATAACTCAGTTTGACTCCACATGAAATTCAAAATAGTCATATTCCTTTTCATCTTTAGCATTCTGGATAAAGAGGGTAACAGAACTTTCACAGTAATATCAGAGTTTTCATGAGCTTGCAAATCACACTCTTAAAGAATTTAAGTGAACAAATGGTGGTTGGTAAAAATCCATGGTTTTGGCAGTGAGGTGGGGTCTGCACAGGTGACACCTGAGAGAAGAGGCCAGGAGCTGCCCTGTTCCAGTCACAGCCTGTTCTGCCACCTTCAAGGGAGTTACTAAAAAGGACACATCTGAGCCTGCCATGGAGTTGGTGGTGCCTGGAAAAACATATTTAAGGTATTTAAACACCAAAAGGAAGTAGAAGAGGGTACCATAGCAGAAGGAATTCTTTCATCATGGAGCTGATATCACCCCTGAAGGAACCGCAGCCAGTGGATGAACACATTACCACAGGCAAACCACTTGAAGTGACTTGTGACCTGTAGGTAAGCACATACTGCATCATGCTTCCTGAAGGGACTGTGGCCCATGGATAGGCCCACAGCAGAGGAAACAGAAGGCCTGAGCAGAGAGAGAAAGAGAAAGGAATAAGCAACAGGGGAAAGGAATCACTGCAGCTTGATCCCAATCTCCTCCTCAGCCCATTGCCACACCAAGGTGAGTGAGCTTAACCCTCATTGATGACAAGGGAGTGGAAATTTGAAAAGGGGAAGGAGAGCTGTCTGGAGTAAATGGGAAATGGAAAGAAAAGGTATTTTCCCTAAGTGTTTAAATATTTGTCTGCTTTGTTTTCAAGTATTCCATCAGTAATTAAATGTCTATACTGACTAGCAAGGAAGGAAGTTAAATTTTCCAAGCAAGTCAGTAATTTGTAAGTGATTTCCCTGATGAATTTTTATGCTCTTGTTCTTGCTGTTTTCTCCCTTGTCCCACTGGAACAGGAACAATGAGTGAGTGGCAGAGTGCATGCTGACTGCCAGCTTTGGCAAGCACCATACAGACAGACAAAAATCCAATTGCTGCTTAAACTTCAGAGCATATAGAAATCCCTGGATATCTTACTCTACAGTATGAAAGTTTATGAACTGTTTTCAGCTGAATTTCTTATTAGGTGTGAATATGACAATCAACCAGACCTAGAAACTACATGGGGTAACATATGTATCTCATGAAAGATTCAGTAAGAGAGAGAGAGAGAGAGAGAATAAGAAAGTGATTAGAAGGCAAGGTGAGTGAAGAGACCTTTCCAGACCTTAGATAACACAAACTGTATAGGTAAGAAAATACTCTCGCTAATGCTTTTATTAATATATAGGTATTAATAATCAGTAATATGTAGGAAGGCCATTCTCACCTACCTAAATATCAAATAATTTAATAAATTTATTCCAAAAACACGGCACATGGGACCAAACCTCTTTTTTTGCAAAAGGAGGTTCAAAGTCTACTATTTTGAGGAAACTTCTACTGCTTATTATTACATCTTATAACCTGAGTCTTTTCATATAGGCCAAAAAGTTAAGACACCAAATTAATTGATGTACTTTCCTTGGCACATTCTCTGTGCAGCATAAATTGCAGGAACTGGTTGGTCATTTCCCAACTGAAGAGTGCAAAAACTGTGAGAGGGGCATGACTGTGGAGCCAAACAGAGACTGGCTGCTCTTTAAAACACAGATGTACACTAAGCAGGTTTTAAATAATATGAACTTGCTTTAACTTTAAATGTTAACACATGGATGTGTTAACACACAAATAGCTAGTAAGCAATATATTTCTACATTCAGTGGCCCATTTGATTACCACCACTGGAAACAAGATTTAAGCCCTTATGCTGACACTGCTATAGATCATCCTGACCTCTTAGGTTAGTTATCAATTCAATGTGTGAAGCACAGCTGACTGTACAAAACCTCAAACATTTTATAAAAAGTGATCTTGAATTAGTAGTGAAGGGACATGGGAAAAAGGCACCCTTGTGTCTTCTAGAATTCCTTAGTGAAGAGCTATCAACAGTATGATTTCTCCATCTCTTTTTCTCCTTTTTTCTTCACTGGATTTTCTTTACCAGGAAAACCCTTTTATATTTCTTTGCAACATAATTTTGAGCTCTAAGTCATAATAGGGAAATGTAATATACAAAAAATATACTTCCCATTGCTTTCTGTTAAAGTTTATGTTTCCTATTGTCCATTTATGGTTCTTCACACTGATAATGAACAGAATGCAGATAAAAGAGCATTCTCCTAGGTTTTGAATAAGCTGCATAACCTAATAGAGAATAGTCCTCAATGTTTTTTCTCCAGAAAAGATTATAAAATACTTCCTTGTTAAAGAAAAATTTGTGGCCAGCAGAATTGCTCTTAGGGATCATTACATATAAAGAGGATAAACTGAAATATTCTCTACTAGGTGTACTACTTTTATACATAAAAGCAGCTTGCAAAGCAAGAAAACTATTCATTATAGACAGATCCCCCAATGCTTGGAGATTTCTCTATTAATCCAACTGTTCAAAATGCCTTTACTTGCTTTCTTTTTTTTTCGGACTGTTTCTTTAATATTCAAGTTTGGTGGTTTTGCACAGAATGGCGAAACAAATTTCTGATCTATTTTTTTTTCTTCTGCTTGTTGGTACATTTACAAATTAGAAGTTTTTCCTTAAAATAAAATTAGTTTGTAATGCTATTTATCACTTTGGCACATAATTTTAATAATGTCTGTAATGATCCATAGGAGATATTTATTTACCTTGAAATTTCATTTTCATCAGAAGTATATATACTGTTTGCAAACAAAGTATTCCCCAGCACAACGAGTGCCATCAAACTCCATATAAATCAAATCAGCTACAAAGTAAGATAATTGAAAAGTTCTAAATTAATATGAGTAAGAAGTTACAGGTCTGAAACTTACAGAAAGGAAAATATTGGCCAACACAGATTTTGTGTAGGCTCTTGATTAAAATCTATTTCCAGTTAAATGTCATTGAAGGAAAGTTTTACACTTGGAAAGCAAGCAAACAAAGAAGCAAATAAAAATTCAACTAAAAATCAGGATATAAATTATGTTCTTATAAAAAAAATTTCATTTCCTATATCCTTTGTTTTGCATAGCACAAGATGAAAAATAGATCTCCATGCTATGGCTTGTTTTAGGGAGTAAATTAATTTATGGAACGTGCTATCAACCTCACCCTTTCATGTGTCCTAAGCATGAAATCTCAATTACCAGGAACCTTAGCTTCTATAAGTTTTCACATTGATCTCTATTTATTACTTGATGAAAGCAATTTTACAGAAAACTTTAACTTAACTGTAAGGAAAGATTGAAGAGAACTACACTTCTATAGGAATGAAACAGGAGACAGAAGAGTCCATAAGGGGAATAGGAACACCAATGCACTTTAAATCTTGTTGAAAGTATGTTTTCAAATATTATATTACTTAATATGTAATGCATCTCTGTTTGTTATTTGATCAAAGAACAAAATATAGAGCATGTATCATGGTCCTTCAAATGTTATGGACAAAGTCTGATTTCCATTCACTTACAATGTCTTTGCTACAATATTTTTGTGGTATATACTTTTAAAATTACCTTAAATTTCCTTCTTGATATGGTTGGCAAAAGTTTATAGCATTTTTTAAGTGCAGGGTTGATATTTTTTCCCATTAACACTTGTGTTTATATTTTTGAACAACATGACAACAAATCTGATGAGTAATTTTAGTTCTGGAGTAGCCAAAATTAATACAAATAATCTCTTTGCATTTATTTCACATTATTGTGCAATGTGTACATTTTGGAATTTCATAGGGATAAGGAGTTTCTAGCATTGGATCACAGTAGTAGTCTCTTGTCTTATAACAAGAGGGGGAAAAAATAAAAGAAAGAAATTTTTAGAAGACATTAAAATAAATCAAAAAATTATTGCCCTTTGGAAAGAAAAATAGACTCCACACTTATTTTCATATCAGTTCTAAGATTCAAAATTAAGTAACATTTACACTTTCTGGACAGCTCAGAAAATTACTGGAAAGTAAGGCAAGAAGAAAAATGGACGAGGGAGTGTTTTCCTGAAAATGCAAATGACAGGCATCACAGCAGACTTGAAAAGAGGAAAAAATGTCCAGGCATTGATATTATTTTAAAAGCACAGTAATCATTTGTTATTGGCTGAGTAAAAAGGTCTTCTGGGTACTTCTGCATGAGAGTGCCTGACTATTGGTTTTGATGTCAAAGAAGCCTTACTCTTTCATCGTGGGCTGGAGAAGCCATTAGTCAGAAGAAGGAAATGATGCTACTATGAAAACATCTTTCAGCTCAACTAAAAGTGCAATAACACAAATTTTCTGCTGTGGCTGCTAGAGTAGAAATATTTTCCAAATCATGTTGCATTGTCTTCAAAGTATCTATTTTCTCTTATATCCCTTCCCATTCAACATTATACAGAGGTCTCCAGGGAATATTTTGCAATGAAAACTATTGTTTGTGTGTTTCCTGAAGCCTGTCCTTCTCTCATATAAGCAAAACTCTGCTTTTAATCTTAAAGAGGGAATAACACATGAAACCTTAATGGCATACAACAGCAAACTAAATCTCTCTACACACTGCCAAAATACCAAATAGAGGATTAAACAAAAAAAAAAA
>VXBC01001446.1:94290-133601 GCA_013399945.1 Ploceus nigricollis | reverse complement strand
AAAAAAAAAAAAAAAGCAAGCTAAATAGTCAGGAGGAAAGAAATAGAAATAGCAAAATAGCAAACGTTTCTAACTTTTCTAGAAATATAAATATTTATTTGAAACTTTAAAATGGCTGGTCAAATTTAGAATTAAATAATACCTCCCTAATTAAACTGAATTAGAATCTTTCTCTACTTACCTGATTGCTTGGGTTTTTTGTCTCCTTTATTGGCAGAAATATAACTAAACACTCTAACAGATTTTGGATCTAACAGCTTAGATTCTTATGATCCTGAGAAACATACTTTAAAACTGAACAATTACTACTCAAAAGACAACTTGAAAAAATGTAGATTTCACATCTAGATAGAGAAGGGCTAAAATTAAAAGTTATACAGTTCCTAAAATTTATTGTATGCATTTAATGGCATTATTGTTTGAATTGCAACAGATGTATTTTGGTAACAGTAATGATTAGATCTCTGTCAATGCACAGGGAATTACTGTCATCTTTGTTTATGTTGATCAGAATTGCACAGACGTTCTGATTCATAGTCTGTACAATGCTTTTTGAAGTGCTCTCTAAAATTTAAATAATCTGGTTTTTATTATTTTCCCATTTTTTTATATTTCTCATCTGAAAATTACTGTTGGCATACAGAGGTGTCTTTTCTTCCTACTTGTGCACATAACCCCCACTGACATTAAGATGAGTTAAGCATAAAAGGAATCTATCTCTTAGGGTTTCAAAGATATGTCTTGCAGCCCCCTAGTATTTTCTTTTCAGTTTCCTTTGATAACTCGCTATCAATTGTACTAACCAATGAAGTCAAATCTTTATAGACCTTGTACTTTCAGTAGAAATTTCTTACAATGTAACAGCTCTGGGTGTATAATAATTCGGAGTTGCTCTTATTTTCTTTTTTAAAAAGGCTTGTATGTTTTTCACAACAAGGTGTCAATTTTATTTGACATAATACAGTATATTGTACCTGCAACCTTATGAAACCCAGTCCACTTTTTATATACTTCATGAAATTTGTATAGGTTTCTATTTCTAATAATTTGCACATTTTAATTTCTCACTAAGTCTTTTTACTAGTGACAATTGCTCTGAATGGCTGTTAATAGCCTTTGCCCTCCTTTATTTATATTGCATTACACAAAAGTTAGCAGACGGTAAACTAATTAGGATATGTTCTCAAAGTATAAATCTGAGCCTCAGTCTTTGCTCTTGAATGAAAGATGGTCTTTATTGATCAAGCTTTAAGATGATGTCTTTATCATCTGATGGAAGGAGAGTAGACAAAAACTGTTGTATTAATCGCCTCATTCTCTTTAATGTCAAGAGAAGTTGGTCTTCTCTATGCTGTCCTCCCTCTGCTATCCATAAATGTCAGATAATTCAAGATCTGCTTTTTGAAGCTAGCACATAGGAAGGCATTTTTTTCCAGAAGAATGCACAACTGATAAATACAAGGAAAAACCTTGTGAATAGAAAGTACCACAGCGTTTGAGAATATAACTTGCAAATGAGCCCCTGTATCTGCCCATCCTGAACTCTTTATTGCTGTCATGTGAGCTATTTCCCTCTGTGCTTTTCTATGTGAATTAAGAGCAGGTAGTGCGGGTCTACTGGTCTACTGCATATGAAGATAAACAGAAAATGGCAATTAGATGAAATTTTGACGTTCCTTTTTTTTTCCAAGATACTATAATTAATTTATGCAAAATTTACTGTGAAGAGAGTGAGAGATTAAAATATTTTCTTTCTTAGGTTCACAAAGAACTGAGAATAGAATTCCTCTGTAAACAGTATATTTCCTTATAGATCAATTTCATTTTTGTTCCCAGAATAACCTAATCCATATAATTTAAACTTTTTACTCATTTTGACTCCATTTCTGTTTCCTTTCACCTGTTTCCTTTCTCATCATTAAGAAATCATTGAAGCAGAAGTATCTGATTAATTTTTTATTCTTACTTCATTTTCATATAATTCTACAACAATATACAGATTCATAGTGCTGTTGAAGTGTCAAATCTTTCTGGCTATTCAACACTTTAGTTTTGGAAAATGAAAGTCAAAGCCAGAGATATATACAATGTCAGAGAAATAGTGACCATTTGTTAGATATTTAGAACATTGCCTATCCACTCTAGTTACTCCATATTGACATGGAAGAAATATTTTCATTATAATTCTGGCGCTCTAGATGGCTAAAATGGTGATGAGACATGTGACAACCATGCTGGATATCAAAAGCTTACCTCTATCAATTAATACAGGTGTGGAACACAATACTCATAAAAGAAACTCTGAATTTTAAATATAGATATTGTAGCAAAGCACCATATCTTGAATTTTTACCAGTGTGACAAATAACTCAATGTGATTAAAAATATAATTTTCTTTCTCTGTAATATATATCCCCATAAGAATAAAAATAGAGGAAAAACACACAAACACATGAAAACAAACAACATAAACCACACAACACACACAAAAAACCCAAATACTTTTCTGTATTTCTGTTTCTTCATCTTACTGAACTAAATACAGGGCTGTCACCATTCATTTCTATGCTTAATGAAGTATCTAATCCTGTTGATGAGAATATATGATAACAAAGTGCAATCCCAATATATACATAATTTCTGCAACAGCTCACACAAAAAATTGAGAAATGTAGGCCCCTCATGACATAATGCAAGTTTTTTCCTACAGTTCCAATTAAAAGTGTCTTTTATATGTCTTTTTTCTGCTTTGTTGATAGCAGAAACTCTTGCGAAAGTCAACTAGAAACCAAAATTGAAAATAAATTAATAAATAAAGAAATAAATTTAATAGCTTCAGGAAGAAGTTAAAATTCCCCTAAAATATTTATGAGAGGTGACTCACATTGCTTTGAATGGCATAAGGAGCTTAGGTTATTTATTTATTTCTGTGATACAGTAGAGGAGATATTAATTCTGGTTCAGAGTGGGAGATTACTTACTGTTTTAAATATATTTATTATTCATATTGTTCATAATGTGTCACAATATTTTTTTTTAAATAATGGAAAGTTATAAATTTTTCACCCTCTATACACTTCCTCAAATATTACTTAAAAGATTGCCAGGTAAACATCTCACCTAAGAACAACCTAGGACACTGAAAGAATCACTTTACTGTGGATTTGTGCAATTAATTTTTAACTACATTTCAAATTTGACAGGGAGCTCTGTGTTAGTGACTTCATCCTTCAATTATTGAGACTTAATTCATGTTAGGCATGACTGTAAGTACTATAAATTAAATGTCTTTCTCTATAATAATAGCAACCTGCATGATATTCTGTCCTCAGTCCCTTATTAAAGTTTAGGTGAAATTTGAGTCTAAATGCTGATTTTGAGGGAACAACCCCTTCTTATACTAAAAAGTAATTATTGAAAAAAAAAAAAACCAGCAAACTTTTTATTGGCTTTGACTCTTACATTAATTTCCACCCAAGTGCCACAGTATTGTGGAAAGACAGGTCACCCTTCTCCACGGCCCCATCCTTATTATCACTCTTCATCCTAATCTTGTCAAGTGGAAAAACTATCTCAAAAGCATAGGATAGACATCTACATTACTACTAAATAGCTGCAGCCAGGCTCTGCATCCTTCATAAGGTCTCTGATTAGAGCCTGGAGTAGTAATTTAGGCTTCTACCAACAAAGCAAATTAGGTGTAGCAATGCTTAGTTGTATTTCAGACTGGTACTTGCATTCTTCATTAGTGTGACTGATAGAAAAAAAAGTGCTGCCTTCAGAGCAGTGCCCCAAGCCATGTTATATCTTGTCTCAGGAGAACTGTAATGTCAGGGTTAAAATCATTGTTTTTCTTGATGATTTCTTTTGCCACTAGGAAGATTTCATGCTTTCTGACACATAGCCTCAGGCAGAAACTAAAGCATTATTCTAAGCACAGGCTCACTTTTCTAACAAGGAAGGCCAAGGCCCATTTGGAATTAAACCTGGCTAAGGATGTCAAGGGTAAGAAGAAGGCTTCTTCAAATATATCAGTGATGTCATTCATTGCTCAACTTTTGTCATGTGACACTATTTTTTTCCAAGTTGTTTTTTCTCATTAATTTAAGCAGAAGATTGAGGTGGACTTTTTTGATCTTATGCTCTGTCATGCACTCAACATGTAATAACATAAATACTTTAAGGAACAGTACATGGAAAATACGTGATCATGAAATTTCTTTGGTGTTGCACTACTATACATATCTATGTGCTGATCCTCAGTCTTTCCTGCTGAATTTCTCCGTTACTGTATCTCAACAACATATATTTATCTATTAAAACAAGGTTGTTTTCAGACAAGTGGAAGACAAAAAATATTCAAAGGATTCAAAACATTACAAGGCTAGGGAATTTTACTTTACACAATTTTTCTGTGTGAAGAAAGTAGAAGATAAAATTTGATAGCTACAACAGCTATTTATTATTAACAGCAGCAATTTATTATTAAGTATTCAAATAGCTGCACTTATGTTGCATATAAACAAGAGCCATACTCAAGAAAGAAGACTTGTAAGATTAATACTTTTTTTTATCTGTTACAAATAGTTTTCCCAAAGGTGGCAGGGTATCCTGCAATCATAAAAATAGACGGCAAAAGCCTGAACCATCAGCTCTTTTCGTTAGATCACTTCATATTAAAAACTACAACTCAAACCAGAAAATAACAGTGTTACTCTATGCTCTCAAAACCATCCATAATTAAAGCTTTCATGAGTAGTAGTTCTACCATGTTATGTCTCATACGAGCTATATTTCTTCTGAAAGAAAAAAATATCAATCTAGAGCTCACTTTTTGTATATATTAATTTGTATTAATAACTCTTCTGGGGAAAAACTTAAGGATGAATCAAACATAACTAATAGCAATAATGGTGCCCCTGATACATGACTGTCCAGAGATTAAACCTTTACCAGGAAAAAAAAAATTGGAAGTATAGGTTTTAAGCCATTTTCAAACTAACATGTTTGATTCCATAATTTCCACGTCATGACATCATTAGGGAACAAAAGAATGTAAGAAGCATGAAGATAGAAGTAGAACAAGCTAGAGGAAGTGTAACTTTGGTTTAGGAGTTGTGTCTGTCTGGTTCAGGAAAGTTCTTAATTCTTCCAGAGAAACCCATTGCCACATGGTTTTTAGGGGAATGGAACTTGACAGGTCCAAGGTATATTTATGTACTTAACTTTCAAAATTAAAAGTAGCTCACTATGTGTGTGTGTGCATGCACATTTATGATGAGCATGTGTATACTTAAATCCTAGAATACATAAAGTTGATTAGGTTTTGGGCATATTGCCTTGTCTAGTAGTGAAGCATATAAAGGTGTTTGGGGTTTTTTACTGTCATCTGTCCTTGGCAGCATTAATTCCTTTAGGTAAGCATCATTCCTTCTCTACCTCTAAAGATATATTTACTGTATTGCTCTTCCTGTAGTGATGTGGATATCTTGTGTATGTTTCTCTTTGCTTTCTCCTTGCTTGATCTGACAGATCCCGAATCACTAAACAGAGACTGAGAAGGAGAGAAAAGGTTTTTTCACTGGAACTTAATACACAGATACAATTTCTCAAGGTTTTGAGGGTTTTTTGGTCAATTGCTTCTGGTTTTCTTTTAAGCAGAATGCAATGGCCTTAACCGTATAAGTGATGCTGACTGTGTTAACTAGATGCAGATCCAAACATGACAAGATGTATACTATTTAAACTTTGATCTCCAGTATTTTCTCCAAAGAGATACAAAATGGTACTTAAAAATATGAGGAGATTCTCTGTATTTTCAAACTCAGAAAAATGCTCCTTCACACAGGACCATTCACCTTCACTTGGTGAAGTCTTTATTTAAAAATAGAGTCTAATTTAGAAATTAGAGACTGACACATTCTTTTCTACATAGGGGAGAATGATCACAATCCTTCTCACTGCTAGAAAAGCATTGGTATTTCTGGGTTAAAGAGACATGCCTTTTCCTTGCTGACTGGTTTAATAAATCTATATACTAATAATTTACAGTAGCTTATATTTCTCAGAAGGGTTGAAAAAGGATCAGATTTAAGTCCCATTTAGAAATTGTGGGTTAGAACATTCTCCTCTCAGTAGGATTTGTGATTTGTCAAACTGAAGAATTGTTTTTATGTGTGCATTTCCCTTCTTTAGGAAGTATTCTGTCCACTGTAGCATTATTTAAAATCAGGAATGATTTCCTATTCCCTTACAGTTATCTGAGCAGGTCTAATGTGCAAATTTATTCAGAAGAGAGCTTATTGTGAGAATCATAAAATCTTGAGAGGGAAAAACTTCTGAGCTGGAGTGTTTGCAGGGAAACAGAACAAGACGTGCCCTGAAAATGTTTTCTCATGAAAGCGGAAATACTTAAATTGACTAGAGATAAATAAAGAGATTCCCATTTGAATTGCATTACTAAAGTTAAGCAGCAAGGGGTACCCTAGACAACATTTTGACATTTTGTGTATGATTCAAGTGATAACTCCTCCAGTCTCCCTGACACAGAACCCTCCTGTCTGGCTATTGGGGCCCATTCCAGTACCAATGATCCCTGCTGGGATCTCTGTCCAGACTGAGGGATGCTGCTTCCAGTTTACAGGTTCAAACACTAATGAAGCTGAACATGTATCCCAGAGACTCACAGAAGCACTGAGAGGACATTGTCACAGTCAAAACTGTGGCTACACAGATGGCCACAGACAAGATGCTGCCTTCAACAACACATATGTAGAGAACTCAGGTCTAATAAGAAGGTGTAAGAATTTAGGATGGACTGCAGTGAGCAAGCATAGGGCTCAGACAGACATGTATGGACTGGCCCTATTTTATACATGACCAGACCCATTTATAGCGCTTTCTGTCTCACCCCCACCAATTGTTCCTTTCTTCTTTTCCTTATGGTGCACATCCCTTCATAGGTCTGTACAACTTTATTAATTCCAGTAAGAGCTTCCCCTTGTTTACAGTCTTCCTACTTGCAAAGTCCATGCTGAACTTCCTGGAAGAGGTGCTTGTAGTGTATGCATTGTGTAACTAACAAGGTTTGTGTCTTGACATTTTCTCCATGAGGGTTTTTTGCTTTGTTTTGATTTGTTTTGTTTTTAAGGTCTGTGTCTCTGTACATTTTGTTTCTGCTTTTCCCCTATTTTCCCCAGTTGACAAGTTTGATGAAAATAGGAAGCTAGAACCCAACTTGGACTTAGGAATCTTCTTAGGTAACTAAAAGTTAGATACAAAATACTCAGCCAGAACCCGTTTTGTGATTACAGCTTGAATCTGATTGTATTTCAATGTTTTAGAACTGACATATAGTTTTTTTCCTGTGAGAAAATAATACTTTGCATTAATAGAATGCCTTTCATCCAGAGATCTCAAAGGACTTTACTAGAAACAATAAAGTTTGAACTATTCAGTTACATTCTCTTTTCATTTTGGATATTGTTTTCTCACTGTTCTATCTCACTCAGGTGATTAAATTTATGTATGTGTTTTTATTTTCCTTTACAAGCTACATGAAGCCTATCTATCTGACTTGGAGTTTATTTCTCTTTTCAGTATTAAATTTTCAGTATTAACTTTAATTACATGAATACAAATGCATACAGAAAATTTGAAATACGATCTCACTCTATTGCAGTCTTTCCATCTTAAATCAATAATCTCAACTGGATAATTATAATAAAGAAGTGTGACCAAAAATATTATAAGGAATATAAAAAGAGTGAAGAGAGTATCAGTGTGCTTATTCTGTTAAGACTAAGGAAAAACAAAGGTAATCAGACTGCTGACTACAGTCTAGCCAGGGGTAATAATCCCTATTTCATCAGGTACATTTAAAAAATTGTGTTTCACATTCCTCCAAAGCAGCTTTGCACGTGTCACAGCACAAATTAGTGAAGTCTAAATTTCAGCTCAAGGCTCCATGTGTCATTTAATGGCATACACTTGCTAACTGTAGCCAAAAGCAGACTTCCATCAGGGACACTGAAACTCCTCATTTGCATAAGAATGAGAAGTTAATTGTGCTACAGATATTCTGGCTTCCCCAAGGAATTCATTAAGCATGCTGGACTTGGTAAGAATATAACTTAACTGACATTTTTAGGAAACCAGGGAAATTCAACTTCAGAAATACAACCTTTGGAAGCAAAATAAATTGTTTAATATTAACTTGATTCAAACCTTTCCAGACTGTGTGTGGAATACCTATTATACTCTCATTTCTCAAATAATTTTCTAGATATATGTAGTTTCTTAGAGTAAGTTTTCTTCCTTTTCAATATAGGATCTTATTATTTGACAAGAGGATTTATGCTTACATTTGCTGCTGAGGAATTAAAAAAAGAAAGGCTAGGTGACATTTTGCATCTTATACATGTTGTTAGTAAGCAGGGTATTTATTTTAAAAAGTACAAAAAATTGCACAAACTATTTATTTCAGTATTATAATATATCTATATAACTTGCAAAAATATAACAATAAAATGCTATTATAGATAAGATACAATCTCTAACAAAAGGATGTACACTTCTTGTATTGAAAAAGGAGTCTTATTGTGAAGACCTTTCTTTCACAATTTCCCCTACAAGGGCTGTGGTCAACTGAAAGAGTTAGAAAATATTCCAGTGTAATAACATTTATTTGTCACAAAGACTTTTTTTCCTTATGAAACCTACTTTTTTTGGAGTGAATTATTATTAGATGGAAAAGAAATATTTACTTAATGGAGAGGAGGGATCTGTTTATAAGTTACAGCATTTTATTCTTATTCAAGAATAATGTTTAGAATTTTTTTCTGAATTATGGAGGAACTATGCAATCATGTTTCTAATGATCTATTGTGACAGAAAATTAATGCATTCTTCTTTCATTGCACTTATATATTTATACAGTATATCAAAATATTTATATTTCCATACATTGAAGAGTCTTCTCCTATTTTCATTTAGCTTTATTTTATGCATGCTCATTCACTGCTGAAAGTTTCTAGTCAGCAGAAGAGTTTTCCCATGCAATACTATGAAGACAATAGTAACAATTTGTTAGCTGTTCCCTGCAATAAGATTTTAAATTTCTTAACAACACATGGCATATCAGCTTAAAACTATATGCTTCTTATGCTTATTTTTTACAGAGACTTTAACTTCTAATTTAATTTTTATCAGTAGACTTGTAGTATTATTGCTGTCATTAAAAAGAAGCTTTAGCCAGTCATGGTATTAAATTGACTGAAGTTAATAACCTTACAATTTTACACAAAAAAAAAAAAAGAGGAAGACTTTTTTTCGTGCATTAATTGGTTTTATTGCCGTTGTAATTGTGAGAATGTATGCACAAGGTTGTGTGTGTGTATGCATAGTGAGTGCAGAGGAAAAAATATATTTATTCTTTTATTGGCTCAATTTTCCAATCGTATTGTAAATGTCTTATAACCTGCTGCAGTTTCATACCACAGTATCCAATCAAATAGAACAGTTAAATAGAAGAATAATATAGATCATAATATTGCCTTTCTGAGCTAAGTTTTTTCCTGAAAAATCCTATGATAGTGATAAATCAAATGTACCATGTACATTTTACTATTTCAAATACATTTACAAATTATATCAATAAACTTAAGTAGGGACAGCTGCAATAGAAAAATAGCAATGTCCTTAATTTAAGGAACAGAGTGTATGGATTGAAAGATAGTAAAAGAACAATATTCAATACAAATCTTAAAAGATCAGGAGGGAAATAAACAGCACAATAGCAATAAATAACACAGGCAAAATTAGACTGCAGTGCTGTTGATTGGCATGGACAGTATCAAGTGGCAGAACAGAGAGAAATCTTATGAGTCCTTTTCACTGAAGTTTAAAGCCTAAAAAATAAGATGGGTAACCACAGTGCTTGACATCTGTAAAAATCTCTGAGAAAACAGCTATCTTTTAAACCTGCTAAAAGGAAGATAATCATTGTGTTATAGCATTATCAGACTGTCAACTTTATAAGAGTGATGCAATAGGGATTACAGGGTAGGGAATAGTACTGTATATGAAGGATAGCACAGGAAAAAAGAAGGTTTTCAGAATCTTTGTAGGTGGCATTCATAAACAAAGTATTAGGGTTGAGCTATCAACAGCCTAAGCAGAGTGACTATTATACTCAGGAAATATTAAGTAATATTAGGGAAGCTTCAAAATTAGTAAGAGTAGCAGTAAGAGTTCTAGCTAGCCATACATGGGCTGGACTAATGCCTTGCCAGCAAGAGATGCAGAGAGACTGCTTTCTAGAACTAGTCTTGGAAACCACAGGTAAAGATGCCATTCTGATTTACCTGATTTACCTCTGGAAATAACACCCAGGATTCAAGACAAAAGATATTAGTGGAATAATAATGTAATAAACATAACAAAATTAACTTTAGGATTGTAGCAGAAGAAGAGGACTACTTTCAAGAAGAAAACTACAAGAATATTAGGAAAGGGGAAAAAATAGCACAAGAAACTCTAGAAATTGTCTAAATATCAAGTGGTCTAAAAGGAGCCAGCAGGGTGTTTTTATAGAACTGGATAACAATACGTACCCCAACTCAGAATGAACGTGGAATGTCCCACTCCCCACCCCCTCCAAAACAACACACTATCACCCAAATTAAAGCCCTCACAATGACAGAGATCTCCCAGGATATTCTCATGTGCTGCATGTCCTGGAACTATAGAGAAGTGTCTATGGATAGTTAGGATGGGATAGGAAAGGCAGATGAAGAGCATTCCTTCCACCTACTGGTAACTCAGGGATCACAGGGATATCTAGAACAGCTGTAAACAAAAGTCCAGGATATTATTTTGCATGTAACCGGGCCTTTATTGAGTGCAAAGGCTGTCAAGTTCTCGACCAGTGGGCAAAGGATGTTGAACAAACATTAACAAATGGACAAGCCTAGTGGATGGATAATGATGTGAATAGTAATACTATTAGCTCAGAAAAGAACAAAATGTGTCAGTCGAAAAGCTATGAGTGTATCAAGGAGGTATCAATGGTTAAGGTAATAATTTCAAACTTTCCCCTGAGTGCTGGTTTTGGATGGTTCACAGTAGCTACTGTGGAGCCATGTGTTTGTATTTGTGCTGAAAACAGTGTTGATAACAGAGATTTTTTTTTTTTTTTTTTTGTTATTGCTGATCAGGGCTTGCACAGAATCAAGACCCTTTCTGCTTTTCGTACTGCCATTCTGGCGAGGAAGTTGGGGGGTGCATGGGAGGTGGACAGGAGACACAGCCAGGACAGGTGATCCAAACTGACCAAAGGGATACTCCAGACCACATGGCATCATACTCAGATACAAAGTGGGGGGAAGAAGGAGGAAGGGGGAACTATAGGAACATAGAATCATAGAATATACTGAGTTGGAAAGGACCCATCAGGAACCTCAAGTCCAATTCTTGGCCCTGGACAGAACATCGAAAACATTGTCCAAACATTCACTGAACACTGTCAGGCTTTGTGTTGTGACCACTTCCCTGGGGAACCTGTTCCAGTGCCCAGCCATCCTCTGCTCCTCATATCCAACCGTTATGGAATGCCCCTGTTCCTAAAAGGCAAGAATTTGACCTTACCCTTCTTGTGTTGCTAATAACTCCTCCCTTGACCTGAACCCTAACTCCACCACTGTGACACCCTATAAAAACCCCACGACCCTGCCTTTGCCTGGTCTTTCCTCTCCATCCTGCCCCTCCTCCTTGGGGGTAATAAATGGATTCCTGAGCTTTCTGAAACGACAACCCGTCTTGTTTGTTCCCATGTCTGGCGCTGGCAGCTGCACCCTCCCTGGACATGATGAACCCGGTCGCAGCACACGGCAACAAACCTAAACCTCCCCTGACTCAGATTCATGCCATTTCCTTGAGTCCTGTCACTGGTCACCAGAGAAAAGAGTCCCTGCCTCTCTGCTTCCCTATGAGGATGTTGTATACTGCAGTAAGTTCTTCTGTCAGTCTTCTCCAGGCTGAACAGACCTCAGCCACACCTCATAAGGCTTCCCCTCCAGATCCTTCACCATCTTTGTGTCCCTCCTTTGGATGCTCTCTAATAGCTTAATGTCTTTTCCATGTTGTAGTGCCCAAACCCACACTTTATGAATATAAATAAATAATTAGGATTAAATAATAAAGAATTAAAATTATTAGTGCAAATAAAGGACAGGGCATCTATGCCTTAAAGTAGACATGGAGGTTAATGAAAGCTGCCTGAAATTCTATTTAAGAAGGTGTAGAAAGCCACAATACTGCTTGTTCCATTCTTCTTTCTACTTATATTTAGCTTTTCCATATTTAGATAGAGACATAGTTGATCCTTCTTTAGGTAGAAGAGATTCTCTTTGTTTTCTTCCGACATCTTCAGACAGTTACATTGCAGAATCTAACCTCTAGACACTAGTCCAGACACTTTAAAACAAAAACTGTAAAATATTGTAGCACTTTTCTATATTTAAATATAAAATTATGATATATTTCTCTGAGTGTAAAATTATCAGGTTTAATCATCTTTATGTTTTATGCATTATGTACTTGTTTATGAAAAGTATGCAAAAAGAAGCAATCACCTTTTCTTGCAAATTAAGGAAGAATTGAGTTTATTTCATATTAAAATGTTCTAAAAATGTCTCCTGTTTTTTCAAAGTAACATTTCAATCAAATTTTAAAAGGCATGATTGACAGCCCCCTAAACTGAACTTTTTCTTAGTAACAAAGAGACAGGACAAATTATTCTTTATCTACCAGATGACATAGTTTATGATAACAAATGACTCATATTTAGCTTGAAAAAATGTATCTAAGGAATTTTTAAAGGACCCTGTATTATTTATCTACCCCATGAAATAGTTATTTTTGTAAGAACATCATTGTGCACCTTGAAATTCTATATGTAGAAGTCTCATTATTTTATATTTTTGTCTTTGTATTCAAGTTGCATTTGAAATTCTACATGTGTGGACACAATTGCACAGCTTGATCTGAAAAGCAACAAATAAATTATATGCATAGAGCATTTCTTCTGTGCACAGAGGGTGACCCACTGAATTACTGCTGAAATAAATAAAAATAAATTACTAATTTATACTCTAAATCATCTGTCTGGTACCACCCTTACCAGAAGTATTGATGCAAAATGATAAGGAAGGTAAAGAATTTGTAAACAATAATCTCTGTAAGTGAATTTTCAATTTCCATGACTACATCCTTTTTGGATTTATGTCTTTTATTATACCATGTATCTTGTACCACACTTGTTATATTATTTCATTGATTTTTTTCAAAGTTTTGTTTGCATGTTGTGCAACAACTTGATCTCTGAAGAGCTGCATTTTTTCAATTTCATTCCCCATATATTTCTAATGTCAAATGCATTTCATCTCTATAGCAGTACCTTGAAGGAGTGATCACATTTCTGTAATCCCTTCTTCTCTACATCAGTCAGAATAAGTAGGTTTTGAAAACTAATGTTTTGATTAAGCATTAAAATCAGAATTAAAATATGTTACTTATTTTGTATTTGTACATTTTGGCCAGTTAAATTTTAATATTTACTAGGTAGGTGAAAGCAATTCTCATTATACAAATAAAAGCATAAACATGTGAAAAAACTCCCAATTTATGTATATCTTAGAATAGAGCTCTTGTAAATCTGTCTCACAAATTTATTTTCTTGTGTTTACTTTACACCAAAAAATACATCAGCAACTCTTAATCCCTAAAGCTATGTTTAATTTGTACACAAAAATAATAAGATAGGATGGAATAATTCTGTAAATAAAGAGCTCTAATCTTCTGTCTAAGAAATGTTAAATAAACTGCCTAAATATAAATAACCTGGTTTAATGTCCTTGAAAATTAGATAGTTCTGTCTTGTTCTACTTAATCCATCAGAAACTTTTATATTATCAAACCTAAATACTTGGAACATTCTCCAAAGTCTGTCTTGGGTGCTTCTGTGCTGATAAATAGAAGAAAATCAGAGAATAAAGTTCAAGCACTGGACTCCATACTTTCCATGTTTCTTAATTTTTAGCTCATGTCTTATTTCTCCTTTGAATCTCAAGAACTATTTTTTTCCCAATAATTCTGCTACAAAAAAAGTCTTTCAGGTTAATAGATGTAAAAAGATCTATACCATAAACTTTGAAGTACCCTTCCATCTTTGTTCTATCTTCTGTTTAATAACAGAAAAAGACCTAATGAGAAAGATGTTGAAAAAAAAAACCCAAAACACCATCATATTCAGTGACTGAATATGAAAAAACCATGATCTTTCAAACCATATTATCAATTAAAAATAAAAATGAATGTGTAAGAAATGTGTAAGAAAACACTGGTGAGAATATTTGGTCAGTTAACCTCCTCTCCTTAAGTAGAGAAGAAATATGATCTTCTAATAAAAAGTAATTCATAATTAAAAAATAATAAATATATAGTACTCTGAGCATCTGCATAAACAGTGCTGATTACTCATTCAGATAAAATAAATATATACTGTTTGACAAAACTGTAAACCATTGGAATTACTGGTACTGGAAAAGACTGAAGAAAGTATTCAAGTGGATTTCATTATAAAATTTCAGTCTTTCTTCAGTGAAGAATCCTTTAATAATAATTTCCTGAAAATGTCCAGGAAATCAGGCAAGACAAAAATTAAATGCCACTTCATGCTTGAGATACTCTTCTAACTAAATGGACAAGTAGTGATGATGTATAAACAAAACCAATATTTAAACAGAGAGATTAATGTGTAAATTACAAAGCTATTTTATTATGATTTTTTTCAAGGAGAAGCAATATTTCTATTACATGGAATAAAATCAATATTTTTAGCTTCTGACAGGTGTACTCTGAAAGATTACACCTGTGATCTTAAATGTGAAAAAATACACGTTATAACTCAGGAGATATTCACTAAAATATTTTTAATTTTTACCTTTTATGTTATTGGTAGGTAGACAGTTCCTGATCTCCTAATGATTATGGATATTTTAAAAAATCAACGTAACAGATTATATATATATATTCTCTTTATGATACGTTGATAAAACCTGTACTTTAGGAAGTGATTTCTCTCTACTTTATTTTATCCAACATGGGACCATGAATTTTCTTATAGAAAAGTGTATTTTTTAAGAATTCATAAAAACCTTATGGAAAATTTGGTCATTATATACTCTATGAATTGTGAGAAATATTTTTAAAATAAAGTAAATTAGAAGTAGCAACAGCTATACTGAAAATTTTTTTCTTTATTTAAATTCTGTCCTCTTTGAGACACAGAGATATTCTCAAAGGAATACAGAAAATATAACATATACAAAATAGGAGAAAAAGCATAGAAGATACCTCATTAGCAGTGTAATGCAAATTGCTTGGGTAAAAACATAGTTTAATATGAAAATAAACCTGGGAGAATTCTCATACTGCATTGGTTGATGGATTATACAAATACCTAGGACTTACCTGGGGAGTAAGATTCATGCTGTGCCACTCTACACAAAATTAATATCCATGCTGTATTACTATGCTATTTACATTTTTCAAATACCTGCTGGGAATTGGAAAGGATTAGCAAATCATCATTAAGAATGTTTCCATCCTAGGTAAGACTTTCTTTAGTTAGACATTTATTTCAATAACTGTATTTCCTCCCCTTTTTGCAGTCAGTGGTTTCAGAAACAACAGGTTTTTGTGTTTTTTTGAAAAGGATAACAGGTTAAATCATTCTGAGTTCTGAAAAATCATCACAAGTATCAAATCCATCTGAGTAAGAGATTAAATCATCTCAAAAGAAACTTTTATGCATTTAGTTTATTTTTTTTTACTTGGCAAACAATTTGGATATCTTATTTCCTGGGTATTTTCTGAGGAAAGAGGCTTAATTATAATTATACACATTAAGAGGGTTCAAACTGATAAACAGGGAAGAAAAAATCTGCTAATTAACTAAGCTACAGCATCAGCCCAGTTGCGTAATTGTGATTTCCTGAAATCCTGAGCTGAAAACAGATTTTGAAAGGAATCCCTAAGTAATGGAGAACACCGAGCTCCACTTTTGTCTTCACTTAGTTTTTTTTCACTCTGCCATAATTTCAGCCTATTTCCGTGCATTGATGTGTTCTATCTACATTAAAACATCTCACAGGCTTCACAGAACACTCCAGGAATTTAAAAGAGGCAGTTGTGAGCAAATTATACTGATTTTATCAGTGTATGTTCCCTTGGATTTTGATTGGAAGAGTCCCATCAAAAAATAGAGTACTCTGCTTCTAGCTGATATTTTCAGCATGAATATTTTGCACAATTAACATATTTGAGACCATTAATGAAAAATAGTCCTTACTCATCCAGATAATTTCATTTATCGTACTACATTCTGTGGAACGAGACACACAAATCCATACTCAAGTTACACTTTCTTGAGTTGTTAAGATGAAATTTCTAATTGGAAAAAATACAACACAATTTATGCATACAGTAATTTATTGCTAATCCAATTGAAGCAAAAAATATGGGTATTTTAGTTAAAATGAAATTTATACATCAGAAATCCATTATCCTCCATTAAAATAATTAACAAAAAGCAGCGAGAAATGATAATGCAATTAAAAATATAATACACAGGCCATGATATCTTATTGCTTCTCCACTTTTCTGACTTTCTTTTTAGTCTTTCCCATTGATGAAGGATCTCTGAGCAGTCTTTCTGAGAAATGCAAAGCAGAGAAGCCTCCATGGCTAAATGTGAGCAACTCAAACTCCTGGTAAGACAAGATTAAGATGATGATGGCATCACTATCTTCCCCTCCTGGTTTTCTTCAGTTATGAGTTTATGTTTGTCACTTTGTCAGCCTCTCTCCCATTCCTCAGCAGGTGTAAATCCTCTAAATTCTTAGCAATCTTAAACCTCAAGAGGAGTCTCACAGTCCTCCTGAGCCTTCCACAGCTCAGAATTTTTTTTCCAGAGATTTCAGTTCTACTTAAAGTCTTTGTGTACGATTAATAGAGTGACAGTGAGAGCAGACCTGTAAAAGCATCTCCTAATCTCTCAGGCTTTCACCTTTTATGGTGCTGGAGAGTTAAAGGCCCAAGAAAAAAATCTAAATTATTAGCAGAGCTGGTTGCCCTTCAGAATCTTGATCTCTTTTTCCTCCATGTCAGTGATCCATCCCTTGTTTAGAAAGCAATATCCCTAAATGTTTCCACTGGGGAAATCAAAGGCTTCACTTCAACCCCTGACTTTTATACTCAATATCAGTCAAAGTCAACAGCCCGGTTGAAAACCCATATATTCAGGGGCCACTAGTCACTCATCATTAATGACTCTTGATTGTTCCATCACCTTTTCTCAGCCTTTTTATTTGGTGCCAAACTTACACTACAAAATTTTTGTACCAAAGCCCAAAGGTAATTTTAGCACGATGTAGAAATAGCAAATGAAGGTCACAGCAAAATGTACAGTCTCTGAAGTAAGATAAAATTCATCGTCTGATAAATAATAGTCCCAAACACTTTATCTTTTCGTCTTTATTAAGCTATATTTTCCTTAAATTCTGTATTTAATTTCAGAATCTTTTATCTTATGTTTTACCTGAACATTAGATATAATACCTGCATTTTTAAAGTATAAAATTTGATCCCTAGTTGACTTAGTAATATTAGTATTTTGCAATATTAATATTATGGGTCAACAAAGTGGAAAATTCAGGTAAGACAAAGCAATGTTACTGATATGATTTACTTTTACTAAAATATGATTTTAGAAATAACAAGATTTATTTTACTTGGTTTTAATTGGAAGAAGCAAAACTCTCTATAAATCTACAATATTGCCCTTCTTGAATAGCTTTATCATGTAGTTGCAATTAAACTGGAGTCAGGATTTTTTTTTAGGATGGAAACCTTGATAAAGATATAATTAAAATTTACCCTTCTTTGCAGAGATTTTTTTTCTGTCTTTTTTTAATAACAGAAAAATATATATTATTATGGCATATATTGAAAACTGTACCTCCATTGTCTGTGAATTCATCTCCCAGAACCAGAAAAATCTTTTGTCAAATAAAGTGTATATTCATACCACATACATCCATATGTGTGGTATAATTTGCTCAAAAAGATCACCTGACATTGCAAATTAAAAAAATAATATAGATTTTTCTTTCAACCTAAGAACCTTTAGTAGGTTTCGACAGCAATGTAAAATTGATGTAAAGATCTACATAAAAAGATCCTGTCTGCCTCCCTTTCACATCCATTTTCTATTAATGAGAAGCATTGTATGGTATATCTGACTATACATGTTACTGTACAATTTATTAGAGTCTCAAATTATTGGTAGAGGCATAAATTTTGATGGACAGTCTTCTGTTTTAAAATAGAAATTTCAGCCTATGGTTCAGCTCTCAAACGATAGCTTTTTTCAAAAATTATCCGGTTTTCTTTTTGGAGCAGTGATTCTCTCACTCATGGAATATCATCTTATTTGCATAGTTTCAACTGAGAACATTTTTTGATGTTCCACATGTTGGACTTAATGATCTCAGATATCTCTTCTAACCTTAGTGATTCCATGAATCCTAAATCCACAAGCAACTCTGTGGATTTTTACTAAAGGGTATCTTAGAATTGTGAGAATCTGGAAGAAATAAACCTAACAGCAATGGCTGCGTCCAAGGTGAATTTAAATAAAGGAAAAATTGAGATGAACTTTTTCTTTTTCCTCCTGCATCTTAAGTATTAATTATTTGCTCTTTGTCCCATAGTTACACACAAACCACTGGCACTAGCCACCACTTGTTAAACATGTTTGAGGCTTGTGTGACTTCACTTCTTACCTGACACAGTGTTACAGAACATTGTTTTTGAACAGTCAAAAGTAACTTATATGACTTGGCAAAATAAAAAAGAACAGATTCAGGGTAATGTCTATACTTCATCAATCATCTGAAAGAGTTTCTCAAGCTTACTACAGATGCTGTTTCAATGCCAGGGTCTGAGAATTGTGTGACCAATAAAATAATGGCAGGCTCCATAAGTAAACTCTTACCCATACAGATTTTCTGGAGAGCACTGACAAAATCTGTAAGTGTGCCAATTATGTGATTAAATAGCCAAGCCTGAAATAGCTAAAAATTTATTTATTGCATGTAACTTGAATTATGTGAGGAATTATGTGAGGTCTTTTATGAGAAGCACTTTTTAACATTATCACAACCACCTAGAAGAATGATAAATTATGCAAAGCTCCCAGGAAGGATTGTAAATAAGAACGTTTTCTACACAGCAGAGATTCTGGTTCTCTCTGATACATATAAACAAATATTCCATGAATTTCAGGGAAGTTACTTACTACAAAAAAAAGAAAAAAAAGGGCTACAATTTTTAAAAAAAATAAAATAGAAGGGAGAAAGTGGAAAAAAAATTGGAAAAGGAAAATAAAAAGGAACAAGGAAAGGGAAAGGAAAGGAAGGAAAAAGGGAAGGGAAAGGAAGGGAAGAAAATATCCTCCAAATATGTTCCAATATAAGCCATAAAGTAGTCAAGTAAAGTCCATATAAATTTAAGACTTAACTATATGTGCATACCATTTTGGTATGTGAAATATTGCCTCATGTTGTTCTCAGAAGGTTTGATTGGTCTTAAAATCATCACTTTTAATTATAATTTTTATGAAGATGAGGGAGAATCCCTAGTTCCATAAAAGTGTCCCATTCTGTTCAAGGAAGACTGTGGGTTTTTTCCACACACTTGCCTGTAGTAAATTGAAAAGCCAGCACTACTATTCACATCCCATTAAATCCATTCTATAATGAACCATGCAAAATAGACACATCTGAAATACAGTTAAGATTGTAGGTGGTCTGAACGATCCTATGTGCATTTCTCTTTTTCTCCACAGACCACAAATTATGCTCAGGGCACTTCTTGAGGCTAGATAGGATAAATATAGGGCCCAGTGATGGATTTTATAGTACACGTTATCCATAGACGTAAGTGGACACTCTGTCCATGCAGAATAAATAGCAGATCAGTTCTCTTAATTCTGCTTTCAGTTCTGAATGCTTAAAATTTAGTAGTAATCTGACTGTATCCCTGGGAAGAGGGTGTTTAGTAGAAAACAGATTTGCATGTATTTTTCTCTATTATTTATTTTTGTTTATTGTCAAGGAGTTGTCTGCAGCCCTGGGAACATTTTCATGTTTTTAATCCCCATTGATGAAGGAAAATCATTGTATATCTAATAAAAAGGGTAAAAAGCTGGAAACAAGCCCCATTTTAATTTTTCCTAATGCCTCCCAAGACCTCTTGGTAATCAGCGCATTGTAGTACATCTCTAGATAAGAGTTTAATGATTCCCTGTCCTATCCATCAGGAGCAGCTGACTGTGGTACAGTTTCTGAGCAAAAGTAAGTAGGAGCTTATGATGCTTTTCTCTTAATAGAGAAGGCTTTATGATGGAAGTGTATATGTTTAAGGCAACTAGGTTTTACTCCGGAATATTTTGAAGGATATTAAATATGAACACTAAAAGACTGTGACTCTTCTTGCCATAGGACAGAAAGTGAAGTCTGTGAGACAGAATCTCATCTTTAGCGCCTTATTCAGCACTGTAAATTCCATAAAGTTGGGAACTTAAATTATAGTTGCAGCAACTGCTCTTCTGATATCTACCTAAATCTTAAATCCCACTGAATTTTCATGATAAGATTTGGAACCTTGAATTAAAATCCAGAAAAGCATGTATATTATTAATTCAGTTTTGATGCTGAAATCCCACTGAAATGCATGTGAAAGATATATTCAAAAATTTTAATCTAGAATATTAACCTGTTCTAAGGAAAATAATTTATGATATTTTGATTAGATCTTGAAATAATATTAAATCACACAACCAGCAGAATGAGACTTACTTATGCTTTTATGGAATGTGATAAAAATGGAAATAAATATAATCCACATTTTTAAATTTACCAAATGATCAGTCACTATTTTACTTAGTCCTATAAAACTTTTTGGGCAGTGAGCATATGTATGTATATATAAATATCTATTAATTAATTCCCATTCTAGACTGCAATGGAAAAAGTAACAAAAGAACAACCTTGTCACAGAATTTTATCTGCATGATCAAAATCACTACTGTGTTTCGAAAAGAAATATCAAATTAGGAAAATTCTTTTTGTAATGATGAAAAAAGCCAATTCCTTCTAGTTTTTGAGTTCTTTTGAAACATGAAAATTATTGGAAAAAATGTCATTATGAAGATACTTTTTTAAGAGAAAATTCTGAAGCTTTGGCAGATACTTCAAAACATTTTTCAAAGACAGGAGTTAACTTTGAATTTTTAGTTAGAAACATACTGAGCTCTATAAAACTTCTTAGTGTCAAAAAAAGACATTTTTAGCAATGAAAAGCAATCTCCCCATATCTTCTGTCATATGAAGATGTGAACATGAAGAGCAAATTTTAAGGAATGTAGGAAATAAAACATTTTTCCTTTTGACTGTAATCTTGGTGCTGTGCCTTCCTGACTTTTAACACCTCTCTGTCATAACATCTCAGAAATGTTCACAGCATTATTATAGGTCTAAATTGGTGGCTTGATCCCTAACAGTGTCATGACGAGAATAGCAAAAGAAAATATATAGATATATCTATCTTAAATTTTTGAATTATTTTCAAGGAATGATCAAATAAAAAGTGTAAATAAAAACTTCTTGATGTGTGTCTGCAGAGCTAAGTGTCATCAGAATCATCAGATTGCTTCATTAAGTCATTTAGAGTCAGGATTTTTATACAGTTGGAAACTGACTGCTATAAAAATATGTTTGAAACCACCTAATGCTGATGATTAAAAGAAAAGGAAGTGCAGTTCAAGACTCAAGATCAGGTCTTTTTACCTATGTCAAGAAAATAGAAGATATTCATTTCTCTGTTGCTGCAAACAACATGAGGACTTAAAAATTTGGTTTTTGTCTATCAGAATCTATACATTAATTTTCTTTTCTGTCCTGTGATTCATCATTATTATAATTGTCATACCATCTATGACATTATTGTCCAAAAAATAATGTCATAGATGGTAAAGGATCCATCCCATGTTAGACATGTAAAGCATCTGACAGTCATTTTATGTTCCTTTATTTCATTAATTAGGAGAAAACACACTATGGGTTGAATTACGCTACTTTGCAAGTCTTCCTTTCTACTGTAGTCGAAGTGTAGATGGCTGCTATCAATACACAGTTGTTTCCTGGGCCTCCTCGGTCCAGCAAAATCAACGTCTTTTTCTTGATGTCTTGTCTGACAGTCCATAAAACATGCCATCTTCCTTACAATTCAGTTCCCCATCCTGCCCATTTTTTAATGAAATTTACTTAGATTGGCTACGAGATTTTTACTATGTCACTGAACACTGTTTGATGGAAATAGTTTTAATCCTAATTTCTGTTTCAGGTGCCACTGAAATATGATTTCTTCTATCTCTAAATATGTATTTTCAGAACTATTTCTTTTAGAATAATACTATTTTGTGTGTAGTAGAGTTTTGTTGCATGATATTGGAGGAGCTCATATCTCTTGCCTAATCTTTTTTACTAGAACAGCGCATATTTTACTTTTAAAGATTCCACTTCTTATTTCCTACTAGGACAAATTTTCAGTACAAATAAAAGATAGCTTTTTTCCTGTTTTAAGAAGTCCTTGCTACAGCATGACAGTCTTCTGATCCATTCAAATTAAAATTTAAAATTGTGATGAAGCAGTGATTCAATAGCATTTTAACTTTGCCTTCTTAATCAATAAAATAAGAAGAGAGTCAAGCCTGGTAGTGAAATACTCTTCTAAATAAAGCTGTCATGCCATTCTGAAATAAATGACTAAAATAATATTCACATATATAGCTGGTTTGTTTAAAGCTCTTAAGAAGCATGTACACACCACATTTATACATCTGCACTTATTGGTTGCATTATTCTGCCTAATAAACATCACACACATAAACTAGAAAACTCATTTATTTCACTTATGTTACCTACTTATGTTCTGATTTACTTTAGGGAAAGGATATTCAGGGCTGTATTATGAACACAGAAAGCATAATGCTTAAAAATGATGGTTTTTTTTTTTGTTTTGTTGGGTTTTTTTCTTCTACTTCTTTTTTTTTTTCTTCCTTCTGCCCTCCCCACTCCTGGATTGAAACTCATAATAACTAAGTAATTAAAGAATAAGGAAAAAGTATGCTGATCAGAAAAAATGATGAAGAGTATCTGTTCCTTCTATCTAGTAGTGTTTTATATAAGGTAAAACAGGAATGTAGCATTTTCAAAACAGGCAGAGTACACAATATATCAAAAACCCCATGTTAATCCCAGAAAAAATGAAGCAGCCAGATAAAAAATATTAAGATCTATGTGCTGGTTCATTATTTCATTCCACTATTTTCTTTGCTTTTGTTTTGTTTTTTTTTGTTGGTTTATTTTCGGGTTTTTATTTGTTAGGGTTTTTGTTTGTTTGTTTTTGTTTGGGGGATTTTTTTTTTTAGTCTTTGTTTGGGCGTGATTTTTTTGTTTGGGGATTTTTGCCATATTTTCATCATAGTATATATTTAGGAAAATTTTAAAATATAGCTTATTTATCATCATGTATGCCCATGCATTTCTTCATTTTAATACATTCATTATATTAGTGATGAATAAATGCATTTCAAAGTAGGATAAGTTTTACTGAAAATTTCGTTTCATTTTTACTGAAAAACAGCAACAGACTTTCAGTGTTTATTTGGTTGTACTTTTTTTTTCTAAACACCCATCTCTTCTTGAATACTCATCAGATTTTTGAGAACAACTTGATGGAAATAAAGACTGAAAATGAAAAAGTCTGTATTTCTCTCTTTTCCACCCTTATAAAGTATGACAGAGAATGATATACAAAAATATTAAATATTCAATACTCGTTATTCACAATACAGTGAAAATTAGAATCCATAAATCTCTAGCACACAGCTGTTGTAAGTATTTAAAAATACAAACCTGAAATGAAATGTGTGTCAGCTTAATGATCGGTCTGAAGCAGAATGATCTGAAAAATACTCTCTGTGATTTTCACCCTGCCAGTTTACCATGATTTATACAGAATATGCTAGGTCTTATTTCCATGAATTTAAACATAGATAAATAGTATGTCCTTGTTCTCTCCTTCAACAAATGGAACATTTTGGACCCCAAAAACTTGAAATCACTCATAAAATGAATTTCCATTAACAAACTTTCCTGAACATATTAAATTTTTGTTCCTGTCTGTCAAATATATTTCCCAGATTTCTTAATTCAGCCACCATTATATTGAAAAAAGGTCTTATTTCAGAAAACATTTCCTGTTTTTCAAAAAACCTAGATAGATTCTTAGCATAAATCATATAGCTGATTGCTACTAACTTCTATAGAACAATGCATCTGTGAATCAAGAATTATTGTACTAAGACCCTTAACTAATGTTTTGATAGTTTACAAAACTTTTTTTGATGATACTATCATTCATGTTGATTCTACTCTTCTTTATATTATTACTGCTATTACCAAACACATCTATGAAAGGAAGAGTTTTCCAACAGCCCACACTGTCATCTTTCTGTTCAAGAGCCCCTTGAGAATTTTACAAAGCTCATAGTTTCAATATTTATTGTTTATTTATATACTGGCTGTAGAGCATCAAAGTTCATGATACAGTCTTCCTTACAATTCCAGACAGACAAGAAGAAACATTTATTCACTGTGTATATATGAGGAACTAAAGTTGCAGGGAGACAGAAAAATATTAGAACTCATTTTTCCTTTTCTCAAATTGTTACTTCTGCACAGATGGGTAAAACTCTTGTCATTTCATTGGAAATTTCTGTGTTAGCAGATATATTTATTTTCAAATATGATACCTGTTTTCCCCTTCCCCTTCTTACCTCTCCTACTGAGGCAACAGAGAGAAAAAAAAATATAGTTAGAGTCATTAGAGTCCACATGCTGAAATAGTCTCATCTTGAAATTGAGAGTATTTGTCAATACACAGTTTGAAAAGCTATTCCATCAATAATTATAGTCAGACTGCATCCTAGACTGAATATGTAGACAGAAAAAAAACCCTTTTCTTCATTATCAAACTTCTGAATCATTAAGACTGCTAGCTAGCTCAAAAGAAATGACAAAACAAGTGTGCCAAGAATAAAGTCAAGCTCACAACCCATTTTACACTAGGCCAGAGAGATTTGGCTTGCACCTCCTGTATGCTTCACCCTCTAGTGACTATATTTTCCAAACATGCTGCTCTTGGGTGTTTCCCACTCCACACTCCCCTTTTCTAGGCCAGGTGTCTGCATGCCAGCCTGCCAGAGTGATTTATGCCTACATCATGTCCAGGTCAAAGTATGGAGTGTGAATGCTGCACCTCACAGCACACCTCAGTCACCACAAATGCCAACATTTGCACTTGAACAATCTTCCATGCAACCTTGAGACTCACTATTTATTGGACAAAATTAATGTCCTCATCATTAGCCACATATTTATGAAAGGATTTCCTTCTCCTACATCCTCATAACCCACCTACTGCATATCTAAAAATGCAGTAACACAGTTATATTCTCAATTCAGATATTATCTATTAGATGCTTTTGTTTAAAAGCAAAACTAAAAAATAAATATTACAAATTGCTGATTTTATTCACAATTTTTTCTTATTTCCTTCCCATTTTAATTTAAAAAAATAAGAAATGTCATGTTTAGCTTAATCTGAAATGCTTTGTTCAATTTTACAAAAAAATAATTTCTTATTCAAGTATTTCAATTGCTTAAGATGTGAGAGCTTCAAAATTAAAACCATTATCAGAATAAAAAAATCTTTAAAATACAAATTTCCTAAACATTTTTAATTACTTTTTTATTAATTACTATTCCACCAGTTGCACCTAAATTAATCAATATTTTGGAATACCTTTGAGGTCATTTTGTCACTAATTTTATCATGGATAAAATCCTTTCTCATGAAAATATATTTTATTATTAGTTTGTGAAAACATGGGAGATTAAAAAGATAGAAAACAGTTAAATACCTTATGTATTTACAATAAAATAACACTAATGTAATTTAATTTCTTATCTAACATATTGATTTTATTGGTGTCTTATCTAATTTTTTTTTTATTTATGTAGGACAATACGTGAAATTAGATTTCTCATCAGCTCAGTTGCACAATGTTAATGTGTCCTTTATGTTCAGCCTTCACCATGAATCAGCCGGCATAGGAAGGCTGTGAATTTAAAGGAGGTTTCTTGTCTGTTTTTGCAGCTGGGAGAACATTTTCCCACAGTTCTGTATATATGCAAATATTATAATACACACCATTTATTTTCTCAAGTATTATGGTGTGTCATTGATTCAATGAAGTTCCATGAAGTACAATATCCTGATATTTGGGGGGGGAAAGAACTCGCCAAGTCCCATAATGCATCTGGCCAATCCTATAGTGTTATGCTACAGGGAAAGACCTTTTGTCAACAGTTCAGAGGCTAAGCTCTGCCCCAAAGTTTCAAAAGCGAATGCTTACATTATGACTGTGTGTATGTGTGACTGACTATTGTTAGTCATAAAACTGGATGGTCTGTGTTTCAAATCATAGAATTTTGCAATGGAGTTTTGGAAGGATTCTCTGGAGAACATCTAGTCCAACCCCCCTGCTAAAGCAGGTTCACCTAGATCAAGTTGCATCAAATGATGTCCAGAGGTGGTTTTGAGGATCTTCAGAGTGATTCGCAGAAGGACACTCCAGAACTTCTCTCTGGTCAGCCTGTGCCAGTGTTCAATCACCCTCAGAGTAAAGAAATTCTTCCTCATCTGCAGGTGGAACTTTCATAAGAGAAATCATCCAGTCCCCTAACCTTCATTCCCCTTCACTAGACCCTCTCCAGTAGTTCCACATCTCTCTTGTACTGTGGAGTCCAGAACTGGGCACAGGACTCCAGATGTGGCCTCTCCAGGGATGAGCAGAGGGGCAGGATCAGCTCCCTTGACCTGCTGGCAATGCTCTTCCTAATGCACCCCAGGGTACCATTGGCCTTCTTGGCCACAAGGACACTCACGGAGAGCTTGTTGTCCAGCAGGACCCCCAGGTTCTTGTCTGCAGAGCTGCTTTCCAGAAGTCCAGCTCCCATCCTCTCCTGGTACAGGGGGTTATTCTTCCCCAGGTGCAGGACCCTGCACTTACTTTTTGTTATACTTCAGACAGTTCCTCTGCACTCACTCTATCCTGTCCAGGTCTCACATGAATGACAGCACAGTCCTAAATCATTAAATCCTGTTACCATATTTCAGTGTTTACCTTAGTGAACTCACTACATGCTTGTGAGCACACGTTTCCACTACTTCCATCAAACTATACATATCAAATTATTTTACTGCCTTTTTCATTACCCTTTTTAAATTATTTTTATTCTTAATGAAAAATTGTTTTATGAGCTACTAGTAAAACCTGCCTTTTCAGAACCTCTACATAATATTGGAGTTTTTATTCTTCCCGAATTAAGTTCAAGTTCAAGTTAACATGACTTTAATACTTGTTTATTCCTGAAATTTAAAAATATTGAAAAAAGCATAAGGTCTTTATTTTTAAACTGATACTGAAATGGTGTATAATTGTTTATGAACGATAAAATTTCCATCATACATCAGAGTATATTTCTGCACTCATGCAAGTCTGTTTTTTATGTATATTCCTTGAATTTGTATTGTGTGGTATTATCTTTATCAATGATAGAATTGTGGTCCAGTTCAATTTTAGCATTTAGCATCCTTAGTGAACAGAGATGGATGTCAAAAATGTGTGCTATGGTACTTGCCTTTGATTTGTTGTGGGTCTGTTCAAAGTCCATATACTTGCATGTATAATAAAACACACAAAAAAACCCCCTAAACAAACAAAAAACCCAACACTTTTACAAATACACTATTTTTGTCGTACATATATATATTTTAATGTTCATTCAGGCGGACATCAAATTCCTCTTGGTTTGCAGATAAAAATTAAAGCTAAAATGCACCCTTAGAGGACATTGTGCCTGATAAGAGGAAACACACTTTTAAATCCTTGGTATATATAGTCCCTTGCTCCTGCTTACATATGCTATGACTTCCCAGCCAACAATCAAAAAACCTTCTAATGAAAAGCAAGTGGAAGTGAATAGTGGCTAACTGAATAAAAAAAAAATCCCTTAGGAAAAGCAATATGCAACATCTATTATCTGAAAACTCTTATACATTTTACACTGTATGGAAAGCCTATAAAACATCTCTGTGTATTCATGCAGTCAACACTGCAATCCATCAAAAAATTAATGGCTTTGTTGGTATGCATTGGTCCACTGAATATGCTGCTATTGCAACAGTAACATGAATGTGACTTGTTTGGAAAGTAAACACAAAAAACCCCAAGCCCAAACAGCAACAGAAAAAATTCCCCCCTCATCCCCCATTAAAAAAAAAATAACAAATAGCCAACAAAAAAAAAAAAAAAAAAAAAAACCCAAAAAAAAAAAAAAAACCACAAAAAAAAAAAAAAAAAAAAAAAAAAAAAAAAAAAAAACCAATAAAATGCAGAAAAAACTCAAAGAAGCAAACCAACAAAACCCCCAAAAACTGGATCTGAGGAAGCAGATAATTTTTAACCAAGGATTTTACTTTTTAGTTCTAAAAGCTATAGTTTTGAAGTTGAAAATGCATATCTGTTCTTTTCCTCCAAATAAACAGCAAGTATCCCAGGAAGAGATAGAAGAGATTAATAAATCTCACTAAATGGATAGAAACCACTGAAATGCAAGTTCTGCCTCCACTAAAGCATTAGAGATTGAAGTGATACATGTGGTTGTTTCTGCAAGCACTGTTTGCAGAGCATTTACTGATTGCCAGTGCTTAATGACATCTGCTTGGATCGTCTGTTTTCTTACCACGGTCAGCAAATAGGAATTTAAAAGTTGCATACAGTACACATGTATTATTAAATCAAAATTAAATTTAGGCATGTTCTTTCTAGATGTCTTTTTAAGGTGTCTTGGTTAAGATTAAATGGAAAAACTGAGCAGAAGACATTAGAAATCAGACAGCAGTCCGAATAATACCTTCATTTGATAACTTGGTGATGATTTTAGTACTGAGTACTCCTGTAATTAATCCTTCCTGAATTCTTTAATAATTATTGTTAATAAAACATTATTAGTTTTGACTGGATGGTATATAGAATAGAGAGCACAAAGACCACACTGAAATCCAGAAATTTTTAATCTAGTCTCAGTGTCATTTAAGTATACTCTTTGTAAAGAAAGAAAACAAGTATCCTTTTCATAGCTTTATGATGCAATCCATTTATAATAAGAAAAAAATGGCAAAAAGAGATGCATTTAAAAGGTTAAAAATATATAAACAAGTTCCTTGCTTGGAATGAAGACCATTATCTGTAGAGACAAATAATCATAGTGCATACATTTCTGTGTGATAGTATTTTTCAGTGTATTGAATATTATTAGGCAGAGAACTATTTCTGCTCCTATAAGTTTTTCAAATAAATTTCCTCTCTCTATTCTAATTTTATAATTTAAACTTGCTGGGGCTTCAAATTATTATCTGGGGCTTATGTTATTTTAAAATTTTTGTGTCTGCAATACTAGATCTAAGAATCTAAATAACTGGAAATGGCTGAAGGGTTTCCATCAGAATTAATTTTTTAAAATTTTTTTAAATTTTTTTTTTTTAGTTTTAGAAATATTCCTTGCATTCACAGGGATGAATCTGCACAAATTTCTTTTGTTTTTTATACCGACTTTGGACATTGCATTTAATTGTGTATTCTATCTATATACATGCAAGAAGAATTATATTCCTTCCACACAGTTCCAGTGAGAAATATGCTCTCATTTCACTTCCCCATAAATGAAAAAAGGAAAGAAACTACGTAGGTTCATAATTCTATTTCACATTTCTGCACAAATACTCCTGTCTCCTTTGAAGAACAGCAAATGTGAATATACATATTTTATCCTTCCTTTTCAATAGCATACTGGTACAAGTTTTCAAAGAGCATATGAGACAACAGAATTAAATTTATGATTTCTGAGACAGTTCAAGCTGGTTTGGGGAGAGTGGGAGAATATGTTTATCTGTAATAATTAAAGTGTTCAAGAGAGAGAGGTGAAGTCTTTGCAGTAAGAATTCCCCGGACTTCTCCAGCTTGGGTCCTTCCAAAAGATTGCAGCCCTTAATGAACTGCTTCAGCGTGGTCCTTTCAAAAGGACCCTTGGGAATAGATTTTCTGATGTGGGCTCCCCATGGGCCACAGGTCCTGTTAGTAAACCAGCTCCTACACGGACTCTGCTCCTCAGGCAGCAGCTTCCTTCAGGGCATGCCTACCTGGTCCAGCATAGCATTTCCCATGAGCTGCAGTGGATATATCTGCTCCACTGTGGTAGACAAAAAAAACCCCACCTTGCACTGGGATTTGTTGAACTTCATGAGGTTCTCACGGGCCTGATTCTCAAGCTTGTCCACGTCAACTGCACTGCTCAGCTCCATGCCATCTGCACACCTGTTGATGATGTCCTCAGATCACCTAGCCTTGCCTCAACTGGCCATGCATTTCTTTCTTACTCCTGAGTTTGAGGAGGAGATTCTTGCTCAGACTTGCCAGTTTCCAGCCTGCCTTACTTGATTTCCTGCACACCAGGATAGAGAGCTCTTAAATCCTAAGAAAAGTGGCCTTAAGTAGTTGCCAACTTTGGCAGCCCCTCTGTCCCTAAAGACAGTTACCCAGGGGTTCTCATTCACTTGTTCTTAAACAGATGAAAGCTCATTCTTACAAAATTCATGACTTTGCTTCTCTCCAGGCTCACCAAGTTCACTTCAAATGTTATAATACACAGAAACTTGACAGTCATTCCCACATTTATTGTTCACCCGATATATTTTATAAGGAACAAAATAATAAGAAATTACGAGTCTTTTATGTATATATAAACAAATATATATATTTATATATAACAAACAAATATTATACATATATATAAAACAAAAAATATTTGTTTGTTAGAAAAACAAGTGCAGATAGCTACCAAGAAGATTTTCTGTTTCTGATCCAGAGCTCTCGAACAACATTTGCCTCTAGCTGTAACATTGAGGGCTAAGGGCCATAAAGGTATAGGATTTGCAACACATCTCTGCCCTCAGTGTTTCCTGATATATAAATACAGGTAGATCTTGAAGGAGGTTAACTTTTTTGAGAGAAGTGTTCAATAATATTATTTTAAGTACTCATCTTTGCTCAAACACTGTACAGGGAGAATACTTTATGATTTGGGAAAACAGAGTAAGAGCTTAGCAAGAAGATAAAGACTAAGTGTCTAAAATTTGACAAAATTATTTCTCATGAGTAACTCTCTAGCTCACATCAAGTTATGTTAATAGCATAATACAGTAAAATTTCTAAATTTTGACATATTTAAGAATTTGATATGACAGCAAATTAACATCCTGAAAGTATACTGTTAGATGTAAAACACACTGCAGAAATTTATACTAATATTAAAGTAAATATTATTTTCCTATTCATATTCTTTCCAAAATTATGGACAGCTGAGAAGCTTAGAATATCACTTTTTTTCACCTCCTCATGGATAAAAAACTATTAAGATTTATGAGATATATATGTATTTCCCCATTTCCTCCCCGTGCAACTTCATAGCAAGAATGCAATTAAGCATTGCATTCTTTCTATGACTAGGCTGAAATATTTTATCTTTCATTGATTATATGGCTTGCATTATTCAGAAATTAATAGCCTTAGTGTTCAAAGAGAGAAGTAAGATTCTGAATGCTGTCTCTGCTTAGATGAACAGTTTTACTTTAGGGACAGTAAAGCACTCCTGAAGCAGGCTTCTTTCTTATCAGAAATTTATTCTCTAAAGATTAATCTTTTTTTCCCCTGAGATTCCTTGGGCATAGCAATTATACAGGAACCAATTGAATGATTTAGAATTGTAGAAAAAGCAAATTAATCATATAGATTATATTTTAAAATTCACACATAAAATAAAATCCATTTAATTACCAAAATTGAGCCAATGTGAATTCTTTAGTACTCCACATTGGTGGATTATAAACTTACCCTTTGGTCTTAATAAAATCTATTTTGAGAAGAATGGTAGCAATTAAAAGAAAACACTACGTGACTCACTGGATGATTTTGACGTTAATAATCACATATTTATGCAAATGGATTGGCTGATGAAAAAATACAATAAAAACATATGAAAAATAATTATAATTATTGTTATGGAATTTTTAAGCTAAAATATTTTCAATTTAATTATATTCTTATCCCATTCAATTAATGTCTGTGGTTTTGAAGTTATTGGGGTGTTTGTTCTGGTTTTTAGTACTTGCTACAGTCCCTGGCAAAGTAATGGAATAAGTCCTCTTATAAACTATTGCCAAATGAAGGAAGTGTTTGGGAAAAGTCAGCACAGATTTATCAGAGGCAAATCCTGCCTGACTAACCTGTTAATCTTCTACAATTAAGTAGCATTTTTTCTGTCCACATCAGAAGTATGGTAGATTTTGTTTAACTAGACTTTCAGCAAATTACTCCACACCATTTTCCTCAGCTTGCTTCCTCCTAGACACACTGGTGAGATAAAAATTGAATATATATAGCCAAAGTGGTGGAATACAGACCTGAAAGCTGAAAATCGGAGTATGGACCTTTTGACCTAAATGGGCTTTAGTTAGTGGTTACAAGTTTTTTGACAGCTGATTATAAAGGATTGTTACCAGATATGATTTGACATCTTCATTGACATCACCACCTTGAAGATGGGTTAGGACAGAGACTGAGAGAACTTCAACTCTGCTCCAGAAAAGAGAAAGCTCAGCAGAAATTTTATCAGTGTGTTTAAAAACTGGATTAGAGGGAATGAAAAAGGAGACAGGCTCTTCTCAGTAGTGTTCACTACTAGGGCAAGAGCTAATAGAGAACAGAAAAACGAATTCCTTCTGAACATGAGAGAATACTTCTTTTTGTTGTGAAAGTAGTCAAACTTTCAAAGTAGTCACAACTCTATCAGTTGTGCAGATAGGCTGTAGAATGTCCATCTGTGCAAAAATGGGCACAGTCTTGGCCAACATGCTTCAGCTGACTCTGCCTTAGAAGTGGGGTTAGGCTGGATGATCTTCTTACCAATGTTTCCTGTTGCTGAAAAATGCTTGCACAGTGTCAAGCGATTTTTTTCTCACACAATGAGGAGTCTGGGGATGGGTAAGAAAGTGTGAGAGGTACTGCTGGGTCACCTGATATAAGTTCACCAAAGAAATAATCCATATCATATGATGTTGTGCTTGGCAATAAAAGTTCAAGGAAAGGAGAAGGAGACAGGGACATTAGTGGTTATGGCACTTGTCTGTCTAAGAAGCTATTACACATGCTCATATCATGCTTTCTAAGGAGTCAGTAAACATCTGCCTGTCAATGGGATGCACTGAATAAATTATTTTCCTTTTTTATCTGTTATTTGTTTGTGTGTGCACCTTTTGCTTCTCCTATGAAACTACTGTTAACACAATCTATTAGTGTTTTCATGTTCCTTCAGTTATCTCCCTGTCCTATGGAGGAGCGGACTTAGTGAGCAGCTGTGTGTGTCCACAGGGTCCACCCAAAGCCCACTTCTTGGTGCCTAGTGGAGGTGTTGAGGGATTCCATATAATGATAGCCTTGATTGGAGTGTCCTATATTACATTTATAATTACAGTTCTTCAGTTTTCTATTGGTAGGATCCTTAGATTAGTCACCTGCTTTCTTGTTTTACCATGTATGGGAAACTAGGGCTTTTTAGTGTCTGCTTTCAATTCTACAAATAGCAATAGTACTACTTTTGTTGGAAATGTTTTATTATGTTTTAGGTGGTCTCCATCTGCCAGTTCAGACATGTGCAGATTTCCTCCAAGTCCAATATCTAATTTGTCAGACTCAAAAAATTTCTCTCCTATGAAATCACATCTCAAATAGCATAAAACAGCTTCACATGGACAGATGAAAGCATAAAGCCTGAATTTGTATTTATTATACATTTTATTAAAATTCTCAAGTTTATACTCTTCCTCATGAAACTAGTATTAAAATATCACCAGTCATGCTTTTGTATTTCAGTTAAATGTTATGTCCTCCATTCGCTTAATCTAATTTCTTCTAGCTAAAAGTTAAGTGTTCAGGATAAACTAGTCATCTAAGCTCTTTTCATGATCCATGAAAGGAAATAGGCATTTCCAGAGGTAATTCATCCCCCTTTAAGGTTGATACTATGCACATAAGTAAGTTGCCCTATGGATGAGACTATTTCTGTCCATGAATGGTAAAACAAACCTAGCAGACTACATGCATTGGAAGTTTTGTTTGTAGATGCTGGAATACAGGCAAGATAAATCACCACACATCTTACACCTACTCACTCAACTTTTCTTTCCTTCAGTATGCCATTGGTAGTTTAAACATACGTTGATTGACCTGTCTGTTACAAATGTTGAGGTGATTTGAAACTTGTATAAAGGAAAATTATTCATTTCTTTGACTTTGGGAAAACTTTCTTTAAAATTATTTTAACTTATAAAAGCAATGGAACAACAAGAGTAGTAATAACAATAACAATAACAACAACAAAACCAGGAAAAAACCAAACAAAAACACCACCACTGGTGTTTTCTAGAGGGCACAATTTATTTTGCATCACAAATTTTAGCAGCTGCCAGTGAACTGCGGAAAGAATAGACAGCTCTCAGCAGTAATATTGTGCAGGGGAAAAAACAGAATAATTACTCCACCCACCACTGATGGTTCTTAATTATGCACAGTCATTAGAATCTCTAGTATCTAGTTGGTAGATAAAGTACATGATAGAAGTATGACTGAAATAACTCAAAATGGCTTCCAACATTTAAAAAAAAAGTGAACAGTAACGCTTCAATACAGCAAATTATAAAAAAATGATTTTCTATTTGAGATTGGTTATAGCTGAGGAACAGCAGAGAGACAAGTCATATATTTGCTTCAGAAGAATTAAAGAATACAAAAAAATTAAAATAGCAAATTAAATGAGCCAGATAATTTCTAATTGATAAATTTCCTTAAATCATTAGAGTCTGAAGAGTGGGCTCTATGTCCTAGCTAGTTTTCCTCTTCAGGTGGAGACATTTGCCCTTGCCTTCCAAAGATTTATGATTAAAGAATGACAACTAGGATTTTAGCTACCTGAAAATAAGCTACTTTTCTTAACTTCATCTAAGTTAAGAATTCCTACCAAAGGATTGATCTTTTCTCAAAATTTTCTAAATATAAATATCACTTGAGATATAGCTATATCTTTCCAGTGTTCAAAGAAGACAACTTACAGAAAACTTAATTAAATAGATTCCACCTGAAACACTCATAACAAACATATAACAAAACAAAATAAAGGCAAAGTCAAAAAAAAAAAAAAAGGCAGGAAATTAGGATGGAACTCTTTTTGTAACATGTATACCATTTTCTACTATCTATAACAATATTACATTTTGATGTCTTAGTTTATAGCGATAAACAATGGAGGAAAAAGCAAGAGGTGGTGACTGATCCATTTATGTCTTAAAATGAGTGACATAAATACTAATAAGATATAATTCAGAGATGTACTAGCCAATTAATATCCGTGTTTTTGTTGGTCTCAGTGAAGCCTTATGGAAGCCGCAGTAATCGAAATAGCCTCCTGAGAATGTCCTGAGAATTTTCACTGGGGAGTCTTATTGTAGGTGACATTGCAATGACTTGGCCTAACTGTTATACCGACATGAAAATCTAAAAAATGTAATAATTTTACAGCAAATTATTTGCATAAAAGTTCTCTAACAGACTGGCACCTACTTCAATAAAACATTCTTCCCCATCTATTGTAGCTTAAAATTTAAATGCTCTGTTTTGTAATATATTTATGTACTTTATCAAATCTTCAGTTTGCCAATTTAATGTTTATATTTTGTATATACTAAAGAGGTGTCTGCTGTTTTTAATATTAGACAGCAACTTGTGACTAGACTTACTGATGTACTTCTCAAAAAGTGAGATTATTTCCAATGCTGTGACTTAATTAGAAGAAGAATTGGACCTTTTGCATTTTTAATTCACATTAGCTTTTTGCAAAGAGAGGGAGTTACCTGGAGCTGGACTTGGTGTGGTTAATAGCACTTTCTGATTTGCTCAATTGCTTTTATTGTAAATTCTTGTCAATAGTTTAACTGAAGCAAACAGCTTTAATGCAATTTTATTTCTTGCATTACCTTCAGAAATATGTTGTCTCCAGTGGCTTCACATGCATTCCAGCAGGGAAAAAAGAAAAAAAAAAATGGTTGGCAGTTTAAAGGGATGGGAACTTAAGCAATCAGAAAAATATATTGGATGATGTGGATGCCATTATGGAGAGTCAGTGAAGGATAAGGGCAATGAATCAATCCGATAAATTGTGATTGGCCCTTAAAAAGACAAGCAAATCCAAATTGGTTATGTAATGTTCATAATATCAAGAAATATTCCATTGAGGCTGGCCCTGTACATCATTCTATAAAACTGATCCTGATCTTTTAGACAAAGTATCCTCAGGAAACACATAAATAAAACTATAGATTAAAATGAACCCCTGAGCCCCTCAAAAAACCAACCAAAACAATAACCCTCCCCCAACCCCAAACAAATCAAGCCAACCAACTGGCAAACCATAAAACCATAACTTGAAAAACAACACAGTGATGATAGTTAAGAAAAGCAACACACATCTTTCACCTGTATGTGTTTCATGTATAATGAAGTCATAAATCAGGCCAATAAAATGAAAAGTTAATTGAAGATGGCTTGGAAAATAAGCCTATGTCTAGGCCTTTTGAATTACATAGGTAACCAGGCTACAAAACATGAGGGAGCTGGAACATTGTAGCCAAGTAAATGCTGCTGACTAGATGGAAAAGATGTAAAATTGAATGTTCTTCAGTGCACCTGCGTACAAGATATAAAAGCACATTTTTATTAATCCAAGGAAGAAGATTAGAAACTTTACAGAATTAACAGTTAATGTTGCCTGGTTTAAAGAAGGTAATCTAAATAATCCTCTTTTCTGGACTTTTCTGGATTGGCTGTGNCAGGGTAACAAAGAATACATAAATGACACAGAAGGGTCTGGAAAAGGGGAAGGTACAGGGGAGGATTGACACTTAGGAATGGTCCATTGCCTCAGGGGAGGAGGGGGGTTACAGAACTCATAAATGACAATCATAATACAAAGGGTAAAACCAACTATTAAGGGTAATAATATAAAACATGCACCACAACAATTATTTTTTTCTGCCTTTGCGTTTTTTTTTTCCATCTGAAAATGTTAATATAATGATAGAATCATTGATAATCACTAATAATTGTAAGGTACAAGGCGCTTTTTTCTCTACACTATCCATTGTGACTGCTGCAGTTTTTAACAGCAGTGGGGCTTGGATAAAATTCAAGAGCTCTACTGTAAAAAGTTGCAACAAACTATTATTCCCCATTTCTCCCCAGAAAAATTAAGTAAATGGAGCTATTTGAATACACAATTAATATAAAGAAAAAACACGGGGGAGGAAAAAATTATAGGCTTGATTTAATTACATAACCTGAGAACACAAGGACTTAGGTGTTGTTTACATCTCACAGGTATTCTAGAGTTCTGTATGGGGAAGTTTCTATAGCATAGGAGGTTTGCAAAGGACCCATGCCCTACCTGGAGTGTCAGTGGGTACTGACACTACAGGTAGGGCTACAAAACCTTTGATGTTAGAAAAGGAATGTAGCTACTGAATAGGAGTGCATTTGATAATAAGTCACTTAAGTCTAGACACCTATATGAAGGTTCTGTTAGCTAGATGGCTTAATTCCCATTATAGAGAACAGACATGAGACTGCATTTTGTCTTAGGCTAAAACAGACATTTTACGTCATTTGAGACACCGCAGGATAACCCAGCTGGCATACAGCTACCTATCTCGTACATGAAAGTACATGAAAGTATGTGGATTCTGTGTCATAGCTGTCAGCTCCATTCAGAAATTTCAGAACTGAGGCAGTAAAGATTTGCTTCGGGAGGAGCAAATTCCTCCTTCTGGCTTCATTGAATTTATCAGCTAGGAGATAAACACAGGTATCTAACACTACCTGAAATGCTCTGGCCTACTGGCAACAGCCACACAAAGAAGGTAAATACAATAGAGGAGACTCATGACCCAAGTAACAACAAGATGGTTACGGGCCATCTCAAAAAGTGCTAAATGTTGTCTGAGTGATAAAATTGATGCCTGTTTAAATAAATCAAAGCCTATGTCTTTTGAGATTTTAAAGTATTAAGGAGCTCTTATCTTCTGCTTACACATATATGGTGTAGACCCTTTAATTCTGGTGTCCTAAACTGTATCTGAGCTCCAGTCAGTAGTATCACTAATAGTTCTCAAAAAAAAAAATCACAAAACAGACATTCATCACATAGCAGGGATAACATCTGCATCCTTAACCTCCAGTTAAATAACTGATAAAACAACTCATTCTGCCTCTTCCTCTGAGAACTGTTTTTTGTTTCTTACAACAGTGCTGAATTTTCAGGTTTCTCCAACCCCTCTCTGTTGAAGGGAATTTGGATTGTGATGTTTCACATAAATTACTGCCAATCTTGATTTATTTTTTTTGCCAGTAGCCACACCTGCTTAATGGACACCTTGTTGATCATACTAGCTCTGGTCTCATTAATCCCCATTAGCTGGTGTGTCATTAGGTACTTTTGCTGGTTGTATTCTTTTAGCAGCTCCTACTAACCTGCTTAATGCTGACTATCATCACAGTGGTTTACATAATCCCCATGTATATATGCTGCTAACTGTTATTTGCTCTAATTTGTAAACTCTCCACTAAAAGTGTATCAGAGTAAAAGTATACCTCATGGGATTTTAGAATAAAGTGAAAATCTATGTATGTTCCGATTCCATAACAGTCAGATTTCCCAAGTCTCTCTTGCTAAAAGACAAAACAAGAAATCCCAAAAAAGAAAAACAAAAAAACCCAAAAAAAGCAAAAAAACCCTCAAAAAACAAACAAAACAAAAAAACAAAAAACCCCACCAAAA
>VXBC01001446.1:79363-94272 GCA_013399945.1 Ploceus nigricollis | reverse complement strand
CCCCACCAAAAACAAACAAAAAGCTCCCCCCCCCAAAAAAAAAACCCTAATCAAAAACTCAAAATAAACCCCCCAAAAATCCAAACCCTCCTAGAAAGTAAAAAAAAAATTCAGGATCTTCAATGTTGCAAATTGTGGTAATTTCCTTCTCTTAGAAAGCTGGGCACAGCTGTCATCCATGCTGTGAGCAAAATAACTCCAACACGCATCATTTTCTCAGGTTAACAAAACACAGTTTTTTATTAGAAAACCCTCCAAGCAATTGCCACGTAATTGGCAATTAACCTTATCCATTTCATTATAGTCAGTGCCCCCACTTTCCACTGAAGGCAAAAAATACTTTTAACCTAGTAGGATATTATCTCAGTGTTCAGCTGTAAGTAGCAGAATACCAGGTTTATACTACTTCATGTATTTCCATTTGTTGGTGGAATAAGGTTTAAAGTAAACGCTCATGAGGAAATAATTTTGGAATATGCAGTATAGGTAAGGTTGTATTTATTGGATGCAAGTGACAAAGTGTTGGAAGAGGGATGCTGCATGGGTGGCCTCTATGAGGAGGACCATGAACCACCCACATTAGAAGATCTGAACATTTCCTGAAGAACTGTAGCCTGTAGGAAGGACTCACAGTGGATGAGAGGAAAAATGTGAGGAGGAAAGCATGATAGAAAGAAATTCTGATGGATTGATCACTGCCCCCATTACCTGCACCCCTTTGAAATGAGAAGAAGGAAAAGGACTCTGGAATGAAGAAGTGATATTGAGACTGGGGAAAAAGGAAGTGAGAGGAGAAAGAAGGGAATGTCATGTCTTCGTGTTTTTTTTCTTTGCTGTTCATTCTTCATATCTGCTTGGCAGTAAATTAAATCAATCCTTCTCAAGCTGAGTTTGTTTTTTCTTCGATGCTAACTAGTAACTGATCTCCCTGTCTTTATCTTAACCCACAGACTTTTTCATCTTACTTCCTCCCCTGTCCCTTTGAAGTAAAAGAGTGAGAGAGCAACTGGGTGGGTGGCTGGAAGACAGACAGGGCCAACTCATCACACTAGAATATAGTCTACCTATAACCTGACAAAATAAATATAAATTTGCTGAGAACCTGTAGGGTATAAATATAACAATTTTAGATTAAAGGTTTTTATAACATAAAGAAATTTCAAAAATTGAAGAGAAATTCTTATAATACCAGTGATTTGTGGCTCTATAAACAAGAATAACAACTTCCTGAAACTCAAATCCTAGTTTTAGCTGTTCTACTATTGTTACAACTGTAATATGCATTGTGTCTTTTGATATTTCCATAATGAGAATAAAAAACCAATGTGACAAGGTCAGCATGATTTGATTGGTTTTCTGTTGTGCTCTGTAACGGAAGATTATTCTTTTTTTGCTCTAAACACCTAAATATGTGGGATTTCACATCTTGATCACAGAATCACAGAATCTCAAAATGAGGTTGGAAGGGACCACTGGAAGTTATCTAGTATAGCCTCTGTTCTCAAGCATGCTTCCTTGGAGGGCATTGCTCACAATTGTGTCCAGATGGCTTTTGAGAGTATCTGTAGGAAAGGAGGCTCCACAATCTCTCTGGGTAGCCTGTTCCAGTGCTCAGTCACTCTCACAGTGGAACTTCCTGTGTTTCAGCTTCTGCTGGTATCCTCTTATTCTATTGATCATCACCAGCAAGAAGAGTCTGGATCCATCCTCTTGGCACCATCTCTTCAGATACTTATATGCATTAATGAGATCTCCTCCTAGTTATATTTTCTTGAGGCTAACCAGGTACAAATGCTTTAGCCTTTCCTTGTAAGAGAGATACTTTTGTCCCTTAATTGTATTTGTAGCAGTAACCTGGATCCAGGATCTCCATGTCTTTCTTGTACTAAGAGGACTACCTAGGACTCAACACAGCACTTCAGGTAAGGTCTCACCAGGGCTGAGTAGACCAGCAGGATCACCTCCCTTGACCAGCTGGCAATGATGTAGAATTAATTGTTATATAATGTACTGCAAAGATGAATGGTCATTGATATTAGAATTTGTTGGCTGCAATTTTTAGCCAGTCAACAAACACATTTTTCAGATTTTTATTATTTACTAATTAATTTATCTGTACCTTTTGTTCACTGATTTTTTTTTTGAGTATTCAGAATCATGTGATTCTCAAAGAATGGATAAAACTAAATGAAATTTCAATTTTTGCCGTGGAATGATCAAGTATAACATTTAATAATCATATAAAACTCCAATATCTTGTTGGATCATTACGTCAGAATGTGTTCATAGATGAACAGACAAAGAGATTCTCTTAAACTGATTCAAAACTACATTGCTTTCCCTAAGTAATTTATATTCATCAGAGACAGGTATTTAAACAGTAGAGAAAGTAATGAAGCTCTGGTGACTGAACACCTATTGGTGTGTTTCTTATTATTTTTCTCCTTAAATCTTAATGAGATGTAATTACGGTTTCTTGTATTTTGTCTTCAAGATGCATTATTCTAACAGAGAGTAGTGACAAGTAGCTGTGTCTGACTTCATGAGCAGCAAACTTACTGCAAATATGCAAATGAAGAACAACAAAGAAGAGCCTGGAGATATTAACATCTGTGTGAATGAAGCAACGATTTCACAACTCAGTGGACCTTAAACAAAGCAGACATTGAAATCTGTTCAGTACATGGGATAGATTTTTAAATATGTTCAATTACTGCTTGTTGCACAGCTGTCACTAGAGCAGTTTCTGTCACACCAGGGATTCTGCTTTAACATTATCAGCATATAAAAACAGTGCTCATGATAAATGGTTTTTCTAGCATAGCAAAACAAGTATTTTTCACTCGTGTGTGAGTTAGAAATCCGCTTATACTTCCATATCTCTGGCAATTTAGATGAGTAGAGATAGAGAAGCATCTGCTAGGAGCAAAATAGCTACTTTGCCAATAGACCTAGTGACTAACTGGCTAACTATCTCATTTCTGTGTAATGCTTAGGAAAATATATTGCTTTTGAGGAGATTATAAATTTTGAATGAACGATAATTCATCCCTTTATGAGGAAGGAAGGAGAAAACCACTCTTCTACTCTATGAAAAGGTAGATTTTACTGGCAAAATTTTCCACACAGTGAAACAGAGGACAGTAGAAGAACCATTTCATTTCTTAGAATACTTTCATTTAAAATATGTAGAAACATGTACTACATGTTGGTTGAAGAAAAAGCTTGAAGATTCAGTTAAATAATATTTTAAATAATTATAATTTTTCACAGTATTCAGATGCTTTATTAATTTAACTACAACAATATTACTAACTAAACTCCTCATATGCATCAGGGAGTTACATAAATCTTATTTTAGATATTAATTGTATGAATAGAACTTGTGAATATATACTGCTACAATATTTCCAGTGATCCTTTAATTAGAATAACTGAGAGGCAATTTGTACTTTTTGGTAAGACTTTAGTAAACCCTTGTGCTCACCAAATTATCTCCTTTAAGTACCATTCTTAGATATTGGAGGAGCAGTTTGAACATGTATTAATAATAATTCCTAATTTGGAAAAGCTAACACCAATGACAATTTATTTGTAATTCTGTCTGACTGCTTCACTCACTCTTTTATTGACTTACTCCTAAGTATCTAATATCTTCATCTGCAAAGTACTTCAGTGTCACAGCATTGCAGTGCCTGTCACTTAAAAACTCAAATACTAAAAATGACATTGGCTAAAATGTCTAAAATTTGAATACAACATGCAGAGAATTGAGCACGTTGCACAGAATCACAGAAACAATCATACAAAGGGAGGAGTTGCTTGCAGAAACAAGAAAATTTGACCCAATGAAGCAACTATACTCTGCTTGAAAACTTTTTAGCTTTGATAAAAGTACATTTTAGTTTGATTTGGGTGCCATAAAGTACCCCACAATAGAATGTAAACATAATATTCAGAAGAAAATAAGAATAAAACAAAATTTCTCTCATGTCTTTTAGAATTTGTCTTTAAAGAAATCTATCTCCACTACTGCATTTCCACAAGATTTTCTTTTGCTTTTTAAAATTCAGTTTGTGATGAATGTCTGCTGCAGTGAAAAAAAACATTGTCCTGGTCTTCTCAACACATTGGTAGTCTCTGATCAGGAAAGGTTTGAGCTTGATTTTATCACTACTATACACTTCTCAGCAATAACTAATTCTGTGAGGTCAGTGCATTCATATTTCTTGACCAGCTTACAAGTCTTAATGGTGAGTTAATGGTTAATGGTTTTTGTTTCGTTTTATTAAATAGACTATAGTCTTTCAGAAAGTAGAGTAGATAACAGTCTGATTTGTGAATTTTGGTCTTAGAACCTTATCTTACTAAAACCAGAAAACTACATGTGCAAATATATTAAGATGTGTGAAGAAAATAGGAAAAACACTTGCTTCTTTGTTTTGCATAATACCAAAAATTATGTGATCATACTTCAAGAACATTGCGGGTAACAGATTGTAGTACTCATTTATTTATTACTTAAATTATATGTTGGAAAAACACAAGAGAATCGAAGACTAAAATTATTTATCTCATACAATGTTGCAGATTGTCAGCTTGAAGCTGCATCTGTATTGCATTTGTAAATACTCTCAATTTAAGAGAATCAGCATACAACTATAAAGCACAATGCACCTAAGAATTACCATAGTGTATAGATCAATGTTTCAGATTACAAAACTGTTCAATTTTTCCATTTAAAACATGTGTGTAATCATTAACAGTCAATCAATTTTTGATATGTCTTATGGATGCTATCTCTGTAAGCATTCTCATCAAAGAACTATTCATACAGTCTGTAGTTTTTAAGAGAATTATAATTTTATTGGTGAGACTATCCAATATATATTTTCTGTTCCTACCTAACAGTAGCTATTAATGTTTACAATTTTTTCAAGGAACTACCATCCTTCCTGGCTCATTATTTAATCCTGTAGATTTAATTGCACTAATACTTCCATCTAGATGGCATAGCACAAGATTTAATTCTGTTTGAATGCAGCTGGTGCACTTGAATATGCTGCAGGGCTTTTATATCTAATCAGTCAATATGTGAGTCTATGCCACACATTAAAGTCATATAGGAGGCTTGCAAGAGCATTATAACAAGACAGATTGATCTAGACAAATAAACATGCATGCACTGACAAACATTTTCACAAATGCATAATTTCCCTCAAAATAGAAGCAAATCATTGAAGAAGTATCTCAAAACCCTAGGCTGTGTCATCCCATCAGCTTTTGAGTAAAGCTCCCTATTGAGAATTCTGATTAAAAATTGATGATATTATATATAGTAGCTTTCAAAGATAATCACAAAGATTCAAAGTTTTAAATGACTTTGCAAATAAGTGCCACTCTCATGGCCCTAGGAGACTTCATAAATCCTGAACAGTCTTTCCTGAAGCCTCCAACCACATCTATGAGGCCAAAGACCACTTCAGTTGTGCTTGGAAGGTCAGCCCCTTCCCAAGCTATCTTGGAAGAGTGTCAGACTCCAGCTCAGCCACAGACATGGCCATGCCTCCCCATAGATCTTGAGTGAATAAGGATAATTTTAGGATTTGCAAATACCAAAGTAGTAATGGTAATACAGCACTAAATTATTGACACAAAATTGACACAATTATATCCAGAATAAGAATTGCAAGTCGCTCTTGGATTATTTCAAGCAGAGTAGTGTGATATTTCTTTAACAAGGATTATTGTCTGCCCATATTCATAGTCTTTGTAATTGGGAAATCACTGACAGAGGCAACAGGAGCCATAAGTTGGAGAATTACTTGATTATGTTGAGTTTTACAACTTATACTATTTTAAATATTATGTACACTGAATTTTATTTGAGTAGTTATGGTTATGTCAGCTATTGCTACTATGTTACTTTACTGTTTATTTTTAAGAAAATAATAACTCAGATTAATAATTTTTCAACAGTGTTACTGACAAATCAGATTAAAGCAATTTTTAAAACCATGATAAATCTTCCAAAAAAATTGCTATCTCCAAAGACCTTTCAGAACTCTGAATGGGATATTTGTTTCTATATGCTTACCATGAATATTTTCTAAATAAATTCATATTCAACAAAGTTTAATGAAAGAAAGAATTTGAGAAAATAAGAATAATGGAAACGTATGTAATTAATTTAATTTAATTTAACATTTATTTTGTCCTTCTACTAAAATTTTCAATGTAATCAACTCTTTAAAATACTGGTGTCATGGAAAATAAGCAACAAACTCCCTAACTAAAGTTAATCTTTAGAACACGCAAGTTTACAAGACTACAACCTCAACAGAATTGAAAAAACCTCCACTTAAAGTTTTTAATAATTTTTTCTAGAAGAGGTGATATCAAATATCTACAAAAGAATTCTGTGGAGTGGCAATCTGAAAATGACTAAAATAAAAATATATAAGCATACTTATATTCTTAGTTGATCACAACAACATATTATATTTTATTATATTTTATCTGATTTTTAAAAAAAAATATTTTATTTTTGTAGTTTTCTTGGGAATTTGTGGTGGTTTTTGAGGGTTTTTTTATACCATGAATTCCTCTTCAGGAAGAGCCTGAGGGGAGACCTCACAAGGAGAAGACGAGGGTCAGGTACCAATCTCTTCAGTCTCATGACTGGTAACATGACTTGAGGGAATGGCCTGAAGCTGAGTCAGGGGAGGTTTAGGTTGACATCAGGAAAAGGTTCTTCACCCAGAGGGTGGTTGGGCACTGGAACAAGCTCCTCAGAGAAGTGGTCACAGCACCAGCCTGGCAGAGTTAAGAAACGTTTGGACAATGCTCTTGGGCACATGGTGTGACTGTCAGGGTGTCCTGAGCATACCCGGGTGTTGGAATCAATGCTCCCGATGGGTCCTTTCCAACTCAGCATTTTCTGTGACTCTACCATAAGTCCTTTCAATTACCCATGGAAATACTGTTGACATTTCCAATTAAAAAACCCCTCAAAACTTCAGCCTCACTGACCTTATGAACAATTTTTCCTTAAGCATCCTGTGGCTTATTACTTTCTTCTCATTTCCCAAACTGAAACTTCAGTGCAAAGCCATTTAAAAAAAATTAACATTTCTATTGCTTACTTTTAAAATGTACTTTAAAATATATTTGATATGTTGAAGGACAACAGTTTTTAACATTTTAAAATTTTTGCATAGGTAAGCTTCGGTTTTGTACCTGAACCATGTAAGTGTCCTTTCCTTTCGTTCTCCAGAAATTATGCAAAATTCCAAAGATATTAGGAATTTTAATAGAGAACTGGTATGTAGTTTAGTAACTGTCTGTGTGGGAATATTAATTATTTGATAATGATCAAGATAAGAGCCTTTATGCTATAGATGGTAGAAATCACAGATTTATAATGTAAAACTTTTGAATTTCCAAGCACTCCCATCCTGCCAAAATAAAAAAAAAAATCAAATACTCTTCCTCTGTGGATAGAGACAAGTTTACAAAAAGGCAGTCCTTATCATAGCACTGTAATAGTTGGCTCAGAGGTCTAAATATAACAAGATTCTTATATGTAAAACAAAAATAATATAATAAATAATATGTCTGCTATGTTATGCCTCTATTTAGATGATATTAAGCCTTCAGTATCTAGGACATGGTAAGAAGATGTTAAAAACTTTTTCTGATAGACATTGTGGTATAAAAAGAATTAATATTACAAAAATAATGAGAAGATAACAGATTAGATTTAGCAATCTTGCCTACATTTACTGCTCCACCTCAGACAAATCTGCAGTGTCTAAGTAAGCTAAGGAATCAAAGACTAAGGTTTTAAACATTGTGAGACAGTTTACTGGCACAAACATTTGTAATGAAAATTGAATTAGTGAAAAAACAAATGTTCGGTTAAGTAGGAAAGGATTTGCTGATGGGACACTCACTTGTCTGGGCCTTACCCTTTCCAGTGACTTGTATTACTGCCTTGCCTTGCTTCAATCTAAAATGAGGAGCATAGGAAATAATCTTCTGCTATTTGCCTTACCTCTTCTATCGAATGTTTACATTTGTCCCTGTTCTGTAAGGAAACATCACAACTACACAGTATATTCTAATTTACAGAGGTGGGTTAATTATCCAAAAATGGCTACAATGAGTTCCAAATCAGCAATGGTTTGATCTTTATTTACTAGATTTATTGTTTCTCATTTATTATCTATTAGACTCAATTATAGATAATCCCATTACACTTTTTTCTAAAATATTTCTGAAAATAACTTCTTTGCTAATAATGACGTATCTGTGAATTACAAAAATATTATTTCATAAATTATGTGCATGTCTCAAGAAGGGACTTAGAAGTGTTGCTTTGGGCTAACCTTTTAGAGATTTAAAAAAAATACTATTTACTTCTCAGTTTTCAAACAAAATATCATTTCAGAAGTATAGTGACAGATGTTTATGTATCACTGTAATATCCACACCTATTTCATATATAAATATTGACAATGTCAGATTTGCATCAGTGCTAAAAAAAGAAATATTTTTATACGTTGTATGTTGAAGGAATTTAACTTTATATGGTCTTCATTTTGTTTCATCCTTATGTAAAAATAAAAATTATGAGCTAAAGTGAACAGCAGCACTGATCCTTACAGAAATTTTCCTTTCCTTATTTCTGTATTTGCTGGTGCACCATGGACAGAAGGAACAGCAGACAGAGTAGAATAGGGAAAAATCTTATGTTGTCAGTGACGTGTTTCATCTCAACCCTGAATCTCTGCTGCACGTCACAAGGGCAACATGTGAATTCATTCTGCAGTCTTTGTTGTGATTAAATAACTAGTTATAGGCTTGTGTATAGGCTGCTTTTTTATTTGATGTTGAGTTGTAGGGATGACTGAATTTGATAACCAGTTTTTGTGCTATAATGTAATAGATGAAACAGTTATTTTTTCCATGCATCACTTGACAAAGTTACTGGCAAATTATATTGTGTAGCCCATAGTTTGGCATAGATTTAACTGGTAGCAAATTCTTGTCTTAATCTGGTGATGTAAATTGTTTGCAGCGTTGTGTTTCTATTACCAGAACCTTCTGATAACATAGCGGATGGTTAACACAAAACTGAGAGCCAAAAAGCCAAAATTTTTGTAATCTCATTATGTTACTTTAGTTTTCATGCCTTTTATTTAGAATAACATAGGACAGTGTATGTAGCTAACCCAAAATAATCTTGAGTATCTATGGAGAGAGTGCAAAAGAGTGTCAAGAGTAATCCTAAGAAGACAAAATCTAATACAAAAGCATCTTGAATCATAGATGCATTGCAAGCTGATATTGTATTTGTAGGTTAAATCATAGGTAGCTCTTTATTATCCATTCATGTTCTATGTAACACCTGTTTCATCTCCTATGGATATTGTCAGCTTTCTTAAAAAGAATTGCAAGCAGATAGCAGACCACCAGCCTGCGTTCTATTCTCAGCTCCCATAGCAATCAAGAAAACTTCAGGTGGTACCATGTATGCTCTTTCTTTAATAGAATGAGGAGATGTATCAAGTGGATTGGAAAAAGAAGAACAACACACAAATTCTATTTTGCATATGCACATATACTTAAATAAAAAAGTAAGACAGTAGGAGAGCAGTAACTGGAACAAGAGTCAAAAAGAGAAAGCAAAACAAAAACCCAAGACAGAGATGGAGATAGAAAATAGGCATAAAAGACAACTTGGATTTATCAAATCTACTTAGCAAAAGCTATGTACTGAAATCTTTTTACGAGACATTTCAGGATAAGCACTTGTAATTGCAGTCTTTGATATCACTGGTTTATAATTTTCAATTTGCAAGATAAAAGTCAAACCTTTTAGAGGTAGCTTTTTAAGCTAGCTAGATTGCTGACAACACAGTGCTCTACCACTACTGTTTTTTTTGCCAAGAGAGCATGCTGTGAAGTCACTACTAGTGGAAAGGTGGGAAGAGTTTCAAGAGTAACTGACATCTCCTCCACAGTTCTGTACCTGATAAAGCCAATGGCTTTGATACATTGAAGATTGGGACCCAAAGAAAACTGAAAACTCTATAATGAAAAGACTGTTTCTTAGGTGCTTTCTAGGGGAAAGAACTCTAAAAAAATTTCTTGCATTGTAAGGGACAAAGAAGTCTTTATTGACAATTTATTTCATCCATAAAATATGTAGTATCAGAAGAACAGTCTACAGCTTTTGCATGTATTCCAGCACTCTGGCATAAAGGGAAGAAAGAGAAGGCATAAAAGTAGCCATAATACTCTGAGTTAGAGAATATAGTTTGGTTATTTACTTTCAGAGTTACATTGTGATGGAATTATATATGGATATATATATATATTAGTTGCAATACTGGGCCAGAAGTAGAAACCACATAATCAATACTCTGAGAAGTAAGAGAAGCCAAAAGCAAAAGTTTCAGAAAAAACGAAGAACATTACAGTGAAACGATATGGGATAATCTATATTGTCTCATCATGATTGCCAGTTTAAATATAATTTTTTAATCTTTGAGGTGTGGAATTTAATAACTTTCACTTTTAAAAATATTAACTAAAATAGTGAATATTATTGTGAGAAAATTTTCAGTAATGTTTATCAAAAGAAAATCATGATCTTTGGAGTTTAAAATCATTATCAAATGTTGCCTATGTTTGTGTTTCTTTTGTGATCTCTGGTGGAGTATGTCCAAATTATTGATTTCTTAAACTGCATGGAGGAAAATGTTAAGCTAAACCCCATTAAACTTAAACTCAAGCTCATACCCTTTTATGGAACTCCTAATATTCAGTCCTGTTTTCAGTCTACTTATTTGTTTCCTTCCTGTAGAAAATTATTTTATACTTAATAAAACAGTGCATGGGATAATATTTTCTTAGCTATTTAACACTTCCAATTTTAATTTAACTTGTTGGTTTTTGTTGAGATTTCAGGCAGGTAGGAAAAAACACACTCAAATATATTGTTCATACAGTTCATTTCTGATTTATTTTTATAATTATTTGTCCTATTCTTCTAAGACATATTTCAAGGTTAAGAAATAATCCTTCAATGTTTGTTTGGAAAGATTCCTTCCCTGTTTGGTGTCATAATCCTTTTTTGAACATGTTTTAATTCTGAATTGTCCAATATGTCTCAAACATTTTAAACCTGTAACCACTTTTCAATAAGGTCACCACAATATTCTTTGCATGTTTCACTTCTTCATCCCCTATATATTCTGATTTCTTCCAAGAGATATTTCACAATATTTGTGCAAGCAGTGGTTTCTTCTGTGCTGTCAACAGTAACTCCAAGGTTGTTTTCCTGGCTACTGCTGTTAACTGAAATAGTTGTAGGCTATAGGAATAATTTGAATTCTTACCCTGTGTGCTTTTTTTCATTTTTATTGATACTAAAATTCATTAGTAATCCTTTTACCCATTTTAACTGCCACCTTAAATATTTCAAGTTTTTCACAGCTGCAACTGGTCCGAAGTAACTGAATTTTTTGTCTTCTGTAAAGCTTGCTGAACAGTCTCCTAACTTTCAAACTTTAAAAAATATATTAGGAAAAGAAAAGGCTTAACATTGATTCTAAATTATACTTGCTTTTAACTTTTTATGGCGGTTAAAATAGATGGTTCACATTCCATCTTTGTTTTTAAATTTAGAACATCTTACTCCATAACACTCTTCCTGCTGCCTGTGGCTCTGTTTTCATTGAAATAGCAGGACTTCCAAACTTGGAAGAATTTCTCAAAACCTAGCATTTTTTATGTTTTATTAATTTATATTATCTCTTTGCATTTTACAACATAAGAGTAATTGTGTTTACTGAAAGTAATTGAGTTTTAAAAATACAACGTGTTAATAAAATACGAGAATCAAAATACAGACTAACCATGATCATATGGAAAATGCAGAGTGAAGGATCAGTGCTCTGCAAGACCAGTGAAGCTGTTTATTTTCTATTTCTGAGTGAAATCCAGGAAAGAATTCAACAGAAAATATAAGAGCCTTGTAAAACTGTAAGTAGGTCAAATAGATCATCTAGTTAAAAAGTTTTTACTGTACTGACATGTTGTTAAGGGTTTCTTGTGGTTTTTGTTTTGTTTTGTTTTGTCTTTTAAATAGGCTTGCTAGTTATTCCAAAAATATTAGGAATGAATAATCTAGGGTTTTGGGTTTTTTTTTGGTTTTTTTTTTAACAGCATATCCATTAGTTGAGCACTCACCGTATAAGACAGGAAATTATTGCAAAATGTATGTTATTTAATTGCAAGGTAGCAGGAGTCCTACTGGATTAGCAAAGCAGGGGGATTTTGAAAGATCTATTTAGGAATACAGTGATTGGGGCCACTTTAAGATTAACATTTGCTGACTGATAGCATTATGTACTCAAGGTCCATTCTGTCACCAGTCTTTAGCAATGTGTAGTAATTACTAATTCTATGAAGATATTGAATATGGGAGGACCTTCATTAGGTGACACCCTCAAAAACACCCAAGGAGTGTCAGAAGATTATGGCTTGAGGCTAGGTATTTTTGGTTCAAGTGAAAATGTGTTCAGATACTTTATAGAGGTGCAGTTTTGTAGATGTGAGGATCACAAAGCTGGTTGAGAATATTCATTTGATATGCACTTCTGCTAGGCAGTGAAAGCAATTGACTTTAAAAAATCAATATAGTACATTAATATTACAGGATATAATTTTTATTTTCTCTCATTATTTCTCCAAGTACTCTAAGTTCCTTTAGGATACTATTTGTATGTTTAAAAAAAATCATGAGCATATTTATAAACAAATGGTAGTCTTGAAGAAATGAGAAAATTTGAGCAATGTTGAGTTTAAGAAAATCAAGATAAGATATAGAAGAAAATGCATTTTACAGAATCCTCCTATTCTACATTCAAAAGCTTTTTAAAATGCAGTAAAGCCTCAAAAGTCGGTCAGACATTTTTCAGTAATTACACATAATGGCCCTGAGATTTGCCCAGTCAGTCAGAGCACGTTGCTAATAACACCAAAGTTGAGGGTTCAATACCCATATAGGCCTTTCACTTAAGAGTTAGACTTGATCATCCTTGTGGGTATCTAAACAGAAATAGAAAAAAAAAAACATATTAAAAAATGCACCTAACTAGTAGAGACTCTATATAAACAGAAAAATCTATCTAAAATTACATACACCTATTACCTTATCTGCCTTAGTACATTAAATTTTTATACTTTATTGAATATTTATAGAGAGTTTAAAATAACTGTGCCAGTAAGGATGTTTTACTGCTCTAGGCATTTAGGACCTGAAATACAAATACTTTGTGTTTAGCAATATTTTTTTCAAAGCAGTTTCAGTCCATCTGTTTCTTGTATGCTTTCACAGTCTATTTTTCCAGACAGAATACTTAATTTCTGAGCTTCGTTTTGAAAGCCTCACTATACAGCTGACCCTTTAGTAGTTGTATCACTGCTCTGAGCTGCCTGATAAGGAGCAAAAGGGACTGAAGACTTGACTGTATGACAAAACACTGTATAATGTTAAAGCCACAAAGTTGTTAAGTCAATCTCTATGCATAATAGTGAAGATGCAGGTGAACTCTCTCTAACACTACTGAGAATAGTACAAAACTACTATTCACACTAGAAAACTTCAGATCCTTCAGGAAAAATGTAAAAATGCAATAAGGTCATTTTGGTATAGTTCACATAATCTATGAAACCAGATAAACAACTATGAAATACGAAACAGACAAACAAAACCCCCAAAGTTTCTGTGGAAAGCCCATATTGACAAAACCAGCATCCTCATTTCATTTTTGATGTCCTGCTATCAAACTTTGAGAACTTATGAATATTAGAATCCTGGTCCCACTAGATGAAATCCATAGCTAAGTAAAATGAAGAACATCAATATTGATTCAGTTTTCATATTGCCATATTTTATGTCTATTTTTTAAAATTATATTTTTTCAGTTTTATTGTACAACAGAATGATATATTAGTTATAATATCAAGAATCTTTTAGTAGAAGTCTAAGGATGAATGATAAAATTAAAGATGAAAAGAGAAATATTCAAATACTCAAAATCTTTGACTTTTGAAAGGTGAAATATGTGGTAATGAATAGCTAATAATGTCATCCACAAACAAATAATATATATCCAATAAAATATAAGAATACATTTGTAGGAGACAATATACTTTCTTAAAAATGTCTTCTTTTATGAAGAAAAAGAGTTTTATCTCCCCACCAAAAATGTTATTCTATTGCACATTGCTCAAAAATAGAAATGATGAATTGTTCTATCAATTTATCAATTTAGCAAATAGTTTTCTAAAAGTATAATATTTGCTGTTTTTCTCTTTTAACAATTTTCAGTAAGGTCAATGTGCATATTTCTGAATAAAAAGACTGTGCATTGCACAAACCTTTGCACTTTAATACAATGTTGGACATTGTGTTTACAGGATGCATAAGAGTTAGAGCATTCTAAAGCAGATTCCTTTTGGATTTAGAGCTAGTTGAAACTCTCAAAATCACAGAATCACAGGACATTCCTAGTTAGAAGGAATCAACAAGGAGCACTGAGTCCAACTCCTGGCCCTTCCCAGGACAGCCCCAAAGAGTTCACACCATGTGCTTGAGGGCTTGTTCAAACTCTTCTTAAACTCCGTCAGGTTTGGTACTGGGACCTATACCCTNTTATATATAATATATAAATATATGTATTATATATGTGTTTGTCTTGAGGTTTCATCTTTTTTTTGTTTCATATTTTTTTTACTTGGTGAATAGAAGAATATACACACACACACACACACGCGCGCGCATGTATACATATATATATATAGCACAGCTACGATAACAAAAGGCAGATTTT
>VXBC01001446.1:21486-78783 GCA_013399945.1 Ploceus nigricollis | reverse complement strand
CTGTTCCACTGCCCAACCACCCTCTGGGTGAGCAGGTTACACTTCAGTCAATGACTGAATGCAAATAAATGAAACGTGGGAAACAATAAAAGTGGGAATGACAGTAGTTTTAGAAATATGGAAGTTGTTATTTTCATAATGGTCAGGTTCAAAAACAAAAGTAATGTACTGTGGACGAAAGTTTCTCAACAAATTACGTCAGTACAAAACTCAATGGTAATGGAATATCTTGAAAATTGTCTGTATAAAAACATTTTTAAGTATGTCCTGGAGGTCTGTAAAATAGGTTATCAGATGGATAATCTGGTGAATCGTACAGTGAATGGTTTCACTGAACATTAATTGAGCATTAGTTTTCATTTAATTAAAAATTTATATATAATATATAAATATATGTATTATATATGTGTTTGTCTTGAGGTTTCATCTTTTTTTTGTTTCATATTTTTTTTACTTGGTGAATAGAAGAATATACACACACACACACACACGCGCGCGCATGTATACATATATATATATAGCACAGCTACGATAACAAAAGGCAGATTTTTCCCCCTACATACAAGTCAGGTATAAAAACTCTATTCTACTTCCAACATTGTGCAATGATGACATTAATAATCTTCCTTTCTTTGATGTTTGTGCAACTAAGTCATAAGCATATATGGAAATTAGAAGTTGACCCAAAAAAACCCACAAGAAAAGTACAAACACAAATTCTCACTGTCTTGTAAAATAGATGAGGAATGGAAAATAAAATATGCTAAGGAATATAAAGAAAATTAAGAGATTTTTGCTTATCATGGATGCAGTTTAAGCATCCGGCAGAGCAGATTATCCCTTGTTTTGTTGCCGTAAATTTCACTGCAATAATCAAAATCCCATGCAGACATATATTCTTGACTTGTTTACATATCATAACATAACAGTATCAATACCAATTCCTTATTAAAAATTCAGGATATTCCAACATTAAATTAATTTTGCTTCTTTCAGAAATACATATAACAGTACAGAAAAAATAAATACAGCATGTAAATTTCCATTAGGAGCATTTGTTCTAACGTCCCCAAACATCTCTTGTAAAAGGTGACAAAATCTGTAGCCCACATGCCTCATGCAGTGCATCTAACAGAAAGAGTATAAAACAACAAAATAAATGCAAGGATTTGAAGTATATCCCAGCCAGTTCCAACTTTGGAAATTATAGTGGCAGATGCTTCCTCTATAATTTCTGGCATCATTGAAGCACAGTTGTACTGCTCATTTTGCTTCATTAAATGTTTTTTTCAGGTGATATATGATATATGACATTTTCCCTATCTAAATATAAATTAAAATTATACTTTCCAATCTGTAAATTATATATTTAATTCAAGATTTACATAAATAACAAGAAGTTCTTGGGGTACCTGTATACTTTCGAATATACACATCTGAAAATTACGTGTTCCAGTTACAAATTACATCCTAATTACAAATAATTAGGATGATACCTCTGAGAATACCACTAATACTGTGCTTTGCTCCTTACCTTGATTTTGTCTGTTTCTTAGTGGACATTCCTTTTAGAAATTAAAGAACCTTTAATTTGAATAATTTCCAGTAAACAAGAATAACCCCTGTTAGGAATTTTATCTAGTACTAAGGAAGCACAGAAAATCAAAATCATTGACTAATTCCTGTGTTTCATTTTGAGAGAAGATTGAAGCTGTCTGAATTTAAATAGTTATACAGTCTACTAAGAGTTTTTTTAAAAAGTGGATGTTTAGGATATGCTTTTAAACATTATGAAGTTACCAGACACACAAGAAAAAGTGTACTGTGTATATGCTATCTGTCCTTAAATATGTGAATACACAACAGCTTACTATACATTATTTGCATATAATATGCACACACCTCTATGTGCACATATACCATAAGAATAGCATATATATAATAAAGTATGTCGTTGTCATTATGTATAGCTATAGCATTTTTATGTTCTTGTAGGAATATGTATGTTCTTTAACAGTTAGTGCTATTAAATGCGAGTAGTCTCATTTATTTAGGCTATCACTATGTAAGAATATATTTTTATTTGTTCTCTTTTTGCTTTTTTTAATAGCTATAAAATGTAATGTTGACATTTATAGTACAAATGGCTGCAAATATTCATAAAAAGATTAAATCTTGAGTTTTAAGTAAGAATATATAAAATAAAAATTCTGTCTCCTTCTGGATTTAGCCTATAAACACTAATGCAAAACTTACAAACTGCATATTAGAAAAACAAATGTAAAAATTATTTATTGTTCCAAATAAGTAAGGAATGAAATCTACAGTTTGTTAAGTTTATGTAATGATTGTGATGATATTTTCAGAGTATATTGTAAGACTTAAATAAGGGGGGGAATATTTGTACTCCAGAATAAGTAAACACAATACTTATGTGGTTTTGGTTTTGAATTTTTAATTATTCCTAGTTTGAAAGATGCAGAAGGAAATAAGCACAGAACTTCATAGATCTGGAAAATAAATTGCTTTCTCCACATCATCCTCAGCCCCTAACACTGTAAGACTCTGACCAGAAGGCCTGGCCTTTGAGTTTGCTTGGGTCTGGTTGCTGTTTTGGAAAGCAAGTCCAAACTTGGCTGACCTGTATCCAGATGCACTATGTCACTACCATTATGTCTGCCATGATGCCTAAGCAATGATTCCTTTACTGTCACCAAAGCAAAGTCAAATATTTCTTATTTTCTTTTTCATGGGGATAGTAATTGTTTGGAGAGTTGTGGAGGCTATTGTTTGGAGAAGAATCAAGTAGAATCAAATATAGTATTCACAGTCTGTAACACAAGGAATAAAAAACTAAACCTTTTTTTTCCCCCTCTATCTTTTGTCATAGATCAAATAGGGATAGCCCATTATTTTCATGGGCAAGTTATAATGTATGATGGGATTATTTAAACATAATTTTTGTATAAATACTCTGAATTCATTTGGCTTAATAATTCAAGATGTAGGGGTATTGAGTAAATCACCTAACACCTGACATTTGATAGAGCAGACATAAATTAAAGAGCATTAAGGTGATCTAAGATGTAGTGTTTAATACAGCAGCATGGAGTATTGCATCTTTCCCAGAATTTTGGTGATACTCTTTCTTTCCAGGAAAACTTAGACATATAACAGTTGTCACCTCCTCACTTCAAACAGTTTCTTCCTAGAATGATGACTTTCTCAGTGTGTAAATTCCTCTGAGGAATTTTGGGTGGATATATTCTCTCTACAACTGAATTTAATGTCTTTTATGTTCATAGAAGCAGTATAACATCATAATAGAATAGGCTGTGAATCCCTATTGTGCATAATTCCCACATTATAATTTCAGTAGACACATTATGTTTGGCACTTGAATGATGGTTATTGCTACACTGTGGGAAAACTGAAATGAAAGAGTAATAGAGGCAGCCTTTTTGGAAACCATATTATTCAGTTGAGTTTGACTTACAAGGTTTTTGACATTCTCTAGTTCTTCTGGCTTCTGTAAGCTTCACAGTTTTTATTTCTTTTGTTTCCCACAATGTCACAGTTTAATCCTAGTCAGTAACTTGACACCACAGAACGACTCTCTCAATTCCTGCAGTGGGATGGAGAAGAGAATCAAAAGAGTAAAAATGAGAAAACTTGTGGGTTGAGATAAGAACAGTTTAAAAGGTAAAGGAAAAGCTGGACATGCAAGCAAAATAAGGAATTCATGCACTAATTCCCATCAGCAGGTCAGTGTTCACACATGTCCAGTAAAGCAGGGATCCATCACACGTAACAGTGACTTGGGCAGACAAATGCCATCCCTCCAAATGTCCCCCTCCTCCCCTTCCTTCTTCTTTCCCCAAATTTATATTCTGAGCATGACATCATATGGTCTGGAATATCCCTTGGGTCAGTTGAGTCAGCTGCCCCAGCTGTTTTCCCTCATAACTCCTTGTACAGCCTCATTGGTGGGGTGGGATGAGGAACAGAAAAGATCTTGAGGCTGTGTAAATTCTGCTCAACAGTAATGAAAATAATTCCATAACACTGTGTTTTTTCATAACAAATTTTCATAATAAATGCAAAATACAGCCCCATACCAGCTAATGTGAAGAAAGTTAACTCTACCCCAGCCAAAACCAGAATACACAGAGACAGATGCATTCTCCAGTGTTGCTTTTTTCCCAGACTTTTTCTAGGCTTTTTCCAGACTTGTTTTGTTTTGGTTTTTATATGAAAAATTGTTTTCTTCAGTCCATCAGAAAATTACTTTTTTTCTTGAAGTTCTATTCTAGGTCCTTTTGATAGAATATTCCTTCATTTTCCTAAGGTAAAAAAAAAATTGCTTTTTTCATTCTTAATAAGTAAGAGTAATATTATTGTGTTGAAAACTTGAAATTCACAGTGTCAATACAAAAAACATTTTACAGATTAATCAGGCATATTAGTGTGCTATGTTGAAGCCAAGCAAGGCCAGTCTTCAGTTCTAGCCAGAAATAGTAATAGAAACTTTAACAGCTTGAAAGAGCCTGAAGAGTCTAAAAAAGTAATTATCTAAAATAGTATCCAAAAAACATTAGATCAAGAAAGATAGTTCTATAATCATTAAAGAAGTGGAGATGAAACTTAATTTACTTACAAACTTTTATAAATATCAAAGCGCAGGCTATAGAGAAAAGTATGTTTGGAACGGATATTAGGATGATAGTTCAGCTCTTCCTGCTCTTTTTGGGACTGTGGATTCAAACTTCCTGAAGTGGAACTAAATCTGATGTCACCATTTGACTGCATGTTCTGGATCATCAAGAAACTGTGGAAAGTTCACAAGTCTATTTTATTCTCCACCCATGTTTTTAAGAGAATAATTATTTTAATAGAAAAGGACTCAAATTAGTGTCAGACTCTACAATGAGTTTCACAGAAATGTAATATCCTATGAAAGATATCAATTTCAAATACACATTTTTGATGCAGAGCTGATTGATAATATTTGTTTCAGCATGTTATTTGAAGTGGATCACAATACAGATATCTTGCTTAGCATTGCAAATTCCTTTCCTGCTGCTGTATACATAGTTTGGAAGCATTAAGTAATGAGTGACTCATTGCTTACAATTCTAATCTTTCTACTTTTTTGAGAGGAAAGGTGGTCCTTGGGGCTAATTCAACTGCTACTCTTATCTGTTACTAAGTTCATTCCATCCACATTTTCTGACCAGTCATAAACAATTGGGGATGCGTTGATGGATGCTTGTTTAATGTTTCCTACAGTTAGTGCGGTTCCTTGCTGCTGTTCATCCTTAAGAAATAACCTGATATTCTCAAGTATTTACTTCTTTTTGCTTTGGTTTGTGGAGTAATTGGAAAAAGAACATTCTCACTCTGGCCTCACTCCCTAAAAATTGCCAATATTTTTTGATCTGCTGAATTGCTTCAAGATTCTGCTATTATCTAAAGACTATTTAATGTTTCCTAAAATATATTAGTTGTTGCTGAATAGAACACAGTACCACATTTCTCCTTGGCTCATCCAGTTACTGTCCCTATCTGTATGTCTCCTACATACAAGAAACTAAAAAATTATACAACTGGGGGAGAGAAAATTAGCAGGAGAGTCCTTGGATTTCGATATCAGCTTTCAATCTACTTGTTATCACTCATGAAATATAAAGCAGCCTAAAAGATAGTAGAGAATTCTATACAGCTATTTTTTCAGTGGGGCATAATATTCTAAATATTTTTATGGACTGGAACTTTGTATCCTACATTTGTAGGAAATTGTTTATTACACTGTTCTTTGTGTGTTTTTAACAATATTGGTCTGTTTATGGTGCAGTCTACAGCATGAAAATATGCCATATTCTGATTTACTAAAATCTATTTCATTTGTGAAGCAGGAATTGCAGGTACACAGATTTTCTCTTCAAAAACAAGTAACTAGCTTTTGAAATGTGCTTTTCTTTGGCATTGTTACTGCTTTTAGTGATAACAAAGAATAAAAGACCATTTCCACCTTGTATTAGTATGTTACAACATTCAGCTACTATTCCTTTTTCCCTTAGTTGGAATAGTTGAAATTCATCCTTGTATGTCCTGCGGGAAAACATAGCCAGGAATTTCTTTTGATTTATTTGGAAATTTTTTAGTAAGTGAAAAAGCTCCAACATGAGATGTGACAACTTCTGGGGTTTGACTGAACAAATTTCCATAATAAATATTTTCTGTCTTTTCTCTTTATAGGTCCATGAACTTTCTATGTAAGTTACCATGTGCTCTGTTAACAAAATGGAACTACAAATTCAAAACAACAGGGAAAAATATTATACTAATAGATTTTTTTAAAAGTCACACAATTTATTTTTAGTAATAATTGATCTAATTTATTATGTGTTGCAACTATGCTGTTCTTTAAATATTGGATTGCCTCATAGTCTATATTGGATTTTTTCTAATACTCATTAAAATGCATATTCATGAACTTCACAGAAAAAGTATTTTTAAGTGCTAGTAAGACAAGTAAAAATTTGGTGATGCCATTTAGCATGATTTTTTTTTTTTACAAGGAAATTACTACCATTTTTACCATGTGAGAAAACACAATTTTGTTGAAAGATCTTACAGCTGGGAAAAGTGAAGTGTAAACTCTGACTTGCTAGTTTATCAATATTTTTTCTTCTTCCATGAAGAACGTATGGGTATTCTAAATACTTCCCAAGCCCATAGACCATCCTCATCACTACCACTTGCCATTTGCTTCGTCACATTTCTTGTCAGCCCTTTTGGGCTTTGGGTGCAATGTTATTGAACAGATAGAATCAAATGGTTTTATTTTATTCTGAGTCGTTAACAGTTTTAGTTCAAAGGCAATAAAAAGCGACACAGAAAAAGATAAATAAAACACAGAGACACAAACCTCATAAAGAACATAATAACTATGATTAAAACTCCTCAACCACTTCAGCCAATAATTGATGTACCATTAAGAAACTACAAGCAAATGTAAGTTCTGGGTTTTTTTCATTTTTAGGTACACAAAATCTCACATTCACATCAAAAATACATTTTAATTGAATTTTCACTAAGAGCATCTCAAAAACATGATACTAAGATGTCAGAGAAGTTTCAAAATATGATATATTTTGTTTTCATAGAATCATAGAGTCGTCAGGGTAGGAAGAGACCTTTAAGTTTATCAAGTCCAACTGTCAACCTAGCACTACCACTTTAACCCCGAAACCATATCACCTAGAAACAGAGTTTTAAAATAAATCTTGTTGCTTATTATCCATACTATTATTATTATTCTCTCTTAGGGAATATCACTTGAGGATTTGCTTTGTATAAAATATTTAATTCAAACTTAGGATATTGCTCACAGCTGGGAGAACAATCCTCCGTCACAAGTATTTTGAAATACAAGAAGCGGCAATCTTACTGGAGAAGTTGTAGCAATTTCCCTTGGAGGAAAGTATTTCAGAGAGCTATAGTGTCTGACAACCAATTTTTTTTTGCACAGCGGGGTTGCTATCAGAAGTCACAATCTTTTTATAAGAGTGCAAAGGACAGCAAAGGCAGCTAAAGGACACTGTCATTCTTGCAATAGTTAGCTCAACAGGAGTGGAGAGAAGTCCAGAGACTCTGCTCAAGACTGTGTGGGGCCACGTAAAGGTCATGTCAAAGTTATTCAGAGCATAATCTCTGGGCAAAAATCTACCTTGAACTGTCAGAGGACTTGACCTATATAGAGCTCCAGAGGGAATATGTTATTGCAGATCTTGAGTTCCTGGTGCTGAGCAGCCTCACACAAGGAGGATGTGCTCTGGCCACATTGCTGAATTGTCAAGAAGGGAAACTGGAAGAGATGGACAGATCATACACCAACTGGGAGGACTAAGAAAAAATTTATAGGGTCTTCACAGAGAACCTGCTGGGCAGGATCCTGAGTCCATGGTGCAAGGAAGTAAGGATGCACAAAGTAATTTCTCCAAAGATAGCAGTGAATGCAGACTCCCAAAGTGAGCTGTCTGGAAACTTGAGACTTTTAGGAGCATGAAGGATCCTTTTCTAGTTGCAGCTCTATGCTTCAGGACTTGTATAGTGCAGTAAAAATTGATGGTTGCAGACAAGATCTGTCATAGCAGGCATCAGAGTCAGAAAACCTCAACCAAGCGGCTGTATAACTAGAAAAATCCAGATGAAACTCACTGGGACCCTTCTCCAGGACCAAAGCAAGCCAGACACCAACCTGTCTTATGTGTTTTGGGAGAGCAGATGCTTGTGGGCAGCTCAGACCTAGGATGTCACAGGAAGATTCAAGATCTGTCTGGCTCTTGAAGCATTGTCCCTTGCTGCTTAGCTGTGATGTGTACTAATTGCACTGTCAGAGAAGACATGAGTGTTTTCAAGAGTGATTTCATAGCTTTTGGACTAAAGAGTGGCAGACCTGGTGATATATGTCAATAATGTTATGACAGGGGAAAGAAGGAACTAACATATCCGGTGGATTCATTCTGCAGAGGTCCTGTTTCAAACTGACTTTGGCTTTTTTTGTGGGACCCTGAGTCTGACAAGGATTGTTGGGCAAGGACCAATGCATATGAAAGGTGGGGCATAAATATATTTAGAAACAGGGTTTCTAACCTAGTGAGAGATCTTCAAAGAAGTTACACTGAGGAATGCTTCCTCATAACCTAAGTGCAATGAAGGCATCTCAGGCAGTGAGGAAGTTAAGTAGTGAGCACCTGTCATTAACTGATTGATACAGGATGGAATTCACTTCATCTAATTATTGATGTATAGAAGACAGATATCGCCTAAGCTGGTCCCTCTAGTTTCTAGTTTTCAAATTTCCTTATTGCTGTCTAGACTAACACTTGTTTAGGCTGAAATCTAACAAATCACATGCATTTCTGTTAGATAGGCAATATTCTTTAATGTTGCTTATTTGGGAGCTGTCCAGACAAGTTATTTCCGTGTCTACAGAGGCACCTGTAGACACAGAAATAACTTTTCAATGGGCTAACTTGTAAGCCAGGTTGGCTAAATGGGTTATGCTTCTCTTCACTTATAACAAGCATAATATAAATGATTATTTTAACTGTAGACTTGTATCTTATATATAGACTATAATTAGATGAATCCCACCAACGTTGTTCCCCTAATTTCACAATCAGTAAGTGACACAAAAAATGGAAACAGTAGTCAGTCCAGTGAAGTCCACTGCAAGTAATACAAGAAAATAAAATAAAAATAAATTGCTGCCCATCAACAGAGTAAAGGAGATCAAGGTTGCCAGAAAAATAACTAGGAACTGAGGCATGACTTATTCAGTATCTAGTTATAAAAATCCACTTCATATATCAAAATAAGAGGGAAAAATTCTTAAGTATATAAATGTATGGCATTTTGTTTAGTTTTCATTCTCTTGTTAAAGCATGAAAAGCAGAAGAAATAAGTGCAGACACCTGTATATGAAGACAGTTCTGCTATTCATATTACTCTGAAATATAACACTAGTGTTCAGAATATGAACAGAAAAAAGCTCTCTGAAAAAGCAAATAAAAATGCAAATATTAGTCCATGCAGAGAGTGTCAAAGAGAAGATCAACAAAATTCAGACTGAACCCTTATTATGAACATTGATTTTCTATGAGATAAAAGTGCTAGGTGAGATATTTTTATCTTTCTGAAAGGCCCTAATTTTCTGGAGTACCTAACATTTACCTGAGCAGATGATGTGGTAACAGCATAAGGAAAAAATCAAATGAAATGTTTACTGATGAGAAACAAAAATTAAATCTGCTTTTCAAAGTAAGAGATCATACATCCTCTCCTTTTCCTTGCCAGGAAAAAAAAAATTAAAATCTAAGCTTTAAAATGTATTTAAAGTAAGTAAATTCCTCTCTCATCACTCCTGTGATTTTAGTGAAAAAAATTTGAATCAAATTACCTTGCTCTCAGGGGAAAAAAATGGCTCTTCTTTCTAAAGGCCTGTGTGATTTACATATCTCACTTCAAAATATGGGATGTTCTGCTCTCAGGTGACAGAGATAAATGTATTTCATTATCCATAAAAAAACCTTTCATCCTGGAAGAAAATATGTAGGGAGTTCAAGAATCTTTGAATCACTCCTCTGTTTTTCCAAGTGGAAAACTTTCAACATTTTAGTGCTTTCAATACCTTTTCCTGATATTTCAGATATGTATGTGATAATCCTTTACTATCAGTTTGTATTACATAAGAAGAACACTCTTTAGGATACCTAGGTAGCAATTCCTTTGTGAAAAAGTTATATCTCCAAATATATATCCCTTCCCTAAAAGTAGATCTCTGCATTTAGTCCTAATTTGTGTGCCTCTGAAGAAACAATATTGATTCTGAATATTTATACACATTGGCATTCAAACCAAGTAAGTTCTCATCATCTATATTGTCTTAGGACATTAAAGCAACAGCAGCAGGGAGATATGTCCCTAGAGCAGGTAGCAGTTCAGCTCACTCAAACCCACCTGCCCACCTCCATTTCACTTCGCTGTAACTCTCTCTGTGTCACTGTCCTCTGTTAAAAAAATCTCAGATCTACACTCTCTCCCCGCCTGCCAAGACCTCTGCTCAAAATTAGTTCAAGGAAAAAAGCCAAAGAACTCTGTAAAGAGTAAAAAAAAACCAAAAAAAAACCAAAAACAAAAACAAAAACAAAAACAAAAACAAAAAAAAACCCCAAAACACCAAAAAGAGTCTCTTTCAAGCTGCACTGGAGGCAGAAATGGAACTTCCCGCACCTGCAGGTCATTGTCAGAACATCTGCCACCCAGAGGGCATCCGGGAAGCACGGCCAAGCTGTGGAGTCGGTGCAAGACACACAGAGCACTCCTTCAGGCACATGGCAAACTGGGAACATAAGACAGGAGGCAAATGGATGGGAATGGGAAGGGTTGGCGTAATTGGAGTTGAATGAATGTTCCTATTAACCCTAGATATTGCAAGTCTTCCTTTTTTCCCTATATTTCTTTTCCCTGCAAAGGTGCTCTCATATGTGAATTTATATGGCCTTCTATGAATGCATATTCTTGTATAACTCAATTTTATGAGCATTTGGAGGCAATGAAGATTAAAGTAATCAGATGAATTGAAAATATAAAGAACATTTTAGAGAATATTGAATTATAAATATGTGTTTATTGTAGCACTAATTTTTGTGCTGACAACTGTTTCAGTTTAAATAAAAACTTTGCTGGCAATATTTGTGTGAAAACATAGTAGGTATTCAATCTTATTGTCTCTAAAATAAAAACTTGTGCAAAGAGTCTGCAATACCTTTTGTGTTATTACTTACTCCTATTTTTTTTAATCTTGAAAAGAAATTATACATCTGGTGCTTTCATGACTATTGTTCCGACTTCTTGTGCTCTGAACTCTTAAAAAATACTTTGCCTAACAGCCAACAATGATCACAGTCATATTCTAAACAAATTTGGAGAAACTGTTTGCTATAGTCCCTGAAAGCAGGATGACTGATTAAAATATTTCTGCTTTTAACTTTTGTAGAAGACATTAACATTTACAAACCATGTCTGCTCTTTAAGAGCAATCTTTTAGCAACTACTTTTCTTCAGATTGTAAATTGTTTTTAATCCTCTCCTTTGTTCTTTTTTGGGTTATTTTGTCATTTATTTATTTATTTATCTGATTTTGATTATTCATTTACACACATTTATAAAGTATCTGCAATTATGCAATTCTATGCCTATATAAGTACTGTGTTAAGGATAAGGAGTGAGTTCTTCCCAAAAGAATGGTCAATTTCTCTGCTGAATTATGCAGCCCAGATTATTTTTTATTCCAGGAAAAATCCGGAGAGAACTTTTTGGTCCTTTTCCTCTTTTACAGAGAGAACATGTAGACTAACTTCAGTCTGTTTTGTTCATGTAAAGGAAGATTCTCATAAAACAGGCCGAATTAATCACAAGGATCATAACACTGCCAGAGTGTCTTCTTACTACTGTATCTTTTAAACAGTGGCTTTATTATTCCATGGATTTCTGGAGATGTTTCAAATGGAAAAATCCAAATTTAAATGACACGAACATTATTTAAAATATTTGTAGCATTCTACCAGTCCACTAAATCAATCCTTAATTTTCACAGGTTTTTTTCAATTGGTTCTTACCCACCTAAATATTTAAATGTAAGATTAGTTTCCATTATGTATGTAAATGGCACATAAATGAGTTCATGTAATTTATGTGATTACACATTTTTAACCGCTGAATGGAAAAAAAAAATTCCACATTTTCCCAGGTTTGATGTGATACAAAAATAATTCAGTTTGATTTTTCTGTGACCCTTTCCATGAAGTTTCACCTAAATATTCTAAAAAAGAGCAGTACTTCATTAGTAGAATAGCCTTTCAGTTGTGAGGGGAGTAGACTTTGTGTCTCAGGAAGGGACCATGAGAAACAAAAATATCGTTATCTTGGTTTCAGTGTTGGAGACTTGTAAGAAGAGAAGAAATTCTGATTATGTAAAACATACCAGGATTATGATACGAATGCCTGTGTTATCCTACCGGTTAAATCAGACCTCCATGCATAAAAAGATGAACTTTTTCTCAAAGTCCCTTTTGATTTGAATCTGAAAAGGAAAGTGTTTTTCCAATCCAAAATATGTTTGTGCTTGAGCTGGTGGACAAGATAGGGTAGCCAGTGGTCAGAGAAGACTGTGTACTAAGCGAACAGGTCCGCTTTTTCTCTGTGTCACATTATATAACCTACATCTTATGTTCATAGTAGAGAACTGAAAAATATGAAAATTTACTGTGTCAGTCTTCAAGTCTGAAGGGAAATGACAGGATGGGAGAACATAACCTCAAAACATATAATTTGAAATTGGCTTGTAGTCATTCTCATGCATAGATCTGCAAATATTAAGGGCAAGACTTATTATCTTGATCTCCTCAAATGTGAATAAGAAAAACATGAACAACTGCCTTATATCATCACAAACTTCAGTGACAGAGATGACCATTCTGAACACTCAGCTCCAGCACTTTCTTTTCAAGTTCATATCATACATAACGTATATCTGAAAGTCTTCAGGAAATCATTATATGTTTAAAGACAGCGCAGCTCATTTTAAAGACTGCAGGCACTAGTTGCCTCCTGTGGAAGTTTTTTCAGTGTTTAATTACCATCACAGCTAGGAAAATACACCTTATTTCAAGATTGATTTTTTTCTCATTTCTACTTCCAGTCACTTAATCTAGTTTTGCTTATGTCAGCAATGTTCTACCACACTGATATCACTTTGTCTATGAAGAGCAAGCAATTCTCAATGTTATCTCTAGTGAAAGGAGTATTTTAAGTATTTAGGCTCCACATTGTAAAGCTTATTTCCTGGCTTTGAATTATTTGCTTAATAATTAATACCTAATACCACAAAATGTTCTCTGCCATCTACATGATGGTTTTACTGTTAGCATTGATATAGGATACAAATATCAAAAAAAAGGAGAGTGACTACATTGATCCATAGGGGAATTCTAAGTGCAGAAGCATTTAATTGACAAGAAGCATTAATCCTGCCTATTTTGAACTGGCTAGACTGAATAAACCTCATGCGAGTCATTTTGTCCCTGACTAGGTGTAATGTGAACACATGTATGATCTTTTGATGCACGATAGTAAATGCTAATTGTTGATTGCCAAGTAAAAATTTCTGTTACCAATCAAACCTTTATTTGATCAAGTACTTTGAATAACCTGTCTTGGAACTGGTCGAACAACATTAAATGAAGAAAAAAAAGAAAAAAACTTTATTCTATATATTTTTTCATGGCTGTTTTCCCTTCTTTGTTGTTTAATGAATTTTTAGATTTTCCTTATGTAAATTCATTGATGCTTAAGGAAATATTGAGATGTCTAGGAAGAAGGTTGAGGAAATAGATATTTATTCTAAACTGCTGCCACTGACATTCAGTGACTCTCTTGTCACAGTGACAGATTCTTTCCTTCACAGAGTCACATTCAGAGACTGAGGTGAGATTTTTGCTGTCATTGCATAACAGAAATGTGATATAGGAAAAGTGCTTTTTTGGAAAGAGATTGTTCTTTTCTGCCCAAATTCTATTGTGAGCAATTAGCTAGCAAGAAGTGATACATCTGTTGCAGAGCAAAAGTTATGTTCCTTCATTCCAACCTACAGCTGCAGTAGGGAGGGAAAGCTCAAGTTCTTGTCCTTTTAAGAACAAAATCAAAACTATTAACATATTTAAAACTATTGATAGTCAATCTAATTATAGAGAACTGCAAATTACCATAGAAAGTTCAAAGGAATCATTCCTTTCTTTTTAATTTTTTTCCTGGGACAATACTACTTTTCTCTAATGATAGCAGGCTCACATAACAAAAAGCTGTTTTTCCACCCCTTTAAATATGTTGACACAACTTACCTAAGATGGAATTTTAAGAGATTTCTGAATTTAGAACTCTACTTTTAATAAAAGCCATAAAGACCTGAAAATTAAAATTGATATCCCCCATAAGCCAGATTATAATGTGCATAGACCAAGTAGTCTGCTTAGTAACACTTCAGCAAGAGTGTCAATCCATCCATGTAAAAGACATGTTCACATATGCACTGTTGTGTATATCCTAGTTCAAGCACTGTAGTTTAAGATGCTCTTTTCTAGAGCATTTGGCATTGAATTAAAAGTTTGATAACCATTATTGAACTTCTGCAAACATTCTCTAACAGTTAAGAGTATTTTGAAAATGGTGTTCATATTTTCATTTGACTGTGGAGAAACACTAGGAAGCATAAAGTAGAATCACCATTTGAAAGTAGAACTATTTCATGGCACTGAAACATTTTCAGAAGGGATTTTTGACATTACTTATACTGTTTGCTCTTCTGTTACTATTTTCTTAGTGAATAGACCTTGATAGTATTGAAGAAGTGCTAAATTAGTCCTTCCCTTATGATTAACTGAATGTGCTGAGAAACAGAAATTTTCATGTAAAAGAACATATTAGACAGGGAAAAAATTTAATCCCTAATTAAACACGTAGGTCGAGCAGAGATGTTTCTGTGAAAAGCAGGCTACTGGCAGGACTTGGGGAGACAGAAATAAACTTTTATGTATCATAAGGGAAGAATATGTACAGAGAAATAGGTAAAGTGATTTGAAAGCCTTTTGGTTTTCTTATCTTATTTTTAACTTTAAGGCTTCTCTCCACAAAGAATCAATTGCTTGAATTAATATTCCAATAACACTTGGATTCCTACATATTTATCTTTGTAACTTTTGTAATCCTTCAAGGAATGGTTTCGGATAGATTCAAAAAGAGGTCTGATTTGATGTTCTGTCAGAGAAAGCGATAATAACTCTTATCAAAAGATTCCCTATTCCACACCAACAAAATGATACTTTAGTATTGTTGGGTTTTGGTGCGTTACTCTAGGGCTCTTCATGGTCATAACATCTTCAGTACTTTTTTTTTTTTTCTTGTTTCTTTTCTAATCTTCAATTTATCTTTCTCAGATTTTTGAGGATCAATATTCCCTGAAAATAGTTTATTTGTGTAAGATCAGTGGATTGTCCTAAAGACTATCAAATAGGGGTATTCTGAAAGATCCAGTTCTCAGAATACTTGAACTAGTACATGCTTATTCTGGGATTAAATAAAGGTAATAAATAAGAAAAGAACATTTATTTCTTCAATTAAATTACCCTTTCACACTATTTTATTATTGTTGGGAATTTACCTGCAAAGAAGAATAAAGATTCATCTTAGCTAAATGCATTTACAAGACATTTTAATGCATAAAATTTTTGTTACAACTATCAAACAATTTGCTGTAGCATGCTTTTGAATATAAGTTGCCTATAAATAAACATAGCGTTGTACTTTAAATGAAAAGCTTTTGTGTATTTGAGCCTGTAGACAATCTCTTTTTCACCTTTAAGAGTGATTTAATTTAGAACAAGATACAGTTTTGTTGGCTATTCTATTCAAGGCTAGATACAGTGAAAGAGATCTTCTTGCTATAAGTTAACAGAGTTTCTTGAAAAGCCATTCTTTTGCTAATGTGCAGTAGAAAATAATTTCTATTTTTCACATCACTTAAAACAATTTTTTGGTGTAGAATTTAAGGAACACTTCAAAAAGATATATTTGTAATGTCTGCATGGGGGTGCTTTTGAGGACATTGCTTATGCCCATTATAAGTGGATTTTTTTTACTAAATATCTTTGAACTATTTTACTGCCCGCATAAAAATACATTGATCAAAATATTCTAATCATAGTTTAAACTGAAGCTACTTTGATTCATTTGCATATATAGATTCTTTTAATGTTCTCTTTAAAAAGATAAAACTGTAATCAGTAAAATACTGAGCTCTTGAAAGACTCCCAATGAAAGGAAATGCTCAATTATAGAGTAAATATTATAATTTTTTTCTCCACATTTTATATAGCTATCGAGAAAAAAGAATACATGAACCTGAATACTATATAGTATATTGCACTTGAATATTATACAAGCTGTCATTCTTAGGCATAAGGAGGTAAAACAAGTATGATTTAAGCATTAACTTCAGTTTCCCTACTTTTATGGATTTAAGCCTGACCATTAATGCCCTTTTTGTGATTTAATTTCTTCCACAAATAAACTTAATTGCTTACTGTGTCATATAATGTTCAATAAAGCAAAGCAATGAAGCAAAAAAGTAGCAGGACCTCTTAAAAAGGCTAAAATGAAACTTATGAAGACAAGAGTGAGTAATGCCTTGGTGCTAATTACAGTGGTATAGCCAGAGCATATAAACAGTATGAAACCTCATTAAGCTCGATTAAAATGTGGATTTAGAATTTATCTGGTCAAAGACATGAATAAAAAAAAGTGTAGTTTTATTAGTCTTCACTGTCAACCTTTGCTTCTCAATGGGGAATATTGTCATAGGGTTGGATTACCAAATAATGTACAACGAATGAAGGTTCCCTTTCAAGCTTTAAAGGGCAACAGACATTTTATGTATAGTTTACAAGAAAAATAACATGTGTTTTGATGTTTGTATACCTTTACAAAAAAGTTATTAATAATAATGTTTGCAAGTAAAAAAAATAGAAAGGAAACATTTAGACATATTTTAAGACTATTCGAGCAGAAATTAGGGATTTTGCTTGTTCTGTGCCCTAATAATTTCTGTACTCTCATACATAAAAAGACACTTCTAAACCTTCATTTCTCTGTCAGTCTCTGCAAACTATATATATAGGTCAAAATCATTACACAAATAATAAATTACAAATATTATTATCATTCTTTTATTTAGTAACTAGGTGGCTCAGTTTCCCTGGGTGAATTAGGCATATGCTAAAAGAGTTATGACTGCTGTTATTAATAGTACATTATTGTGCATTAAACATCTATTTCCTCATTTAGTAAATGTGATGGGACACTGAGAAAATTGGGCAATGGTCAAAGGAGATGGATGTGTCCTCTGATAAATGTTAATGAGAACACTGATTGCAATAAAATAAAGGTAATAAATCAAGAATATATGTCCTCATCTTGGCAAGTCATAAGCATATGTTTAATTTTAAATAAGTAATTCCACTGATTTTAGCAAATTTAGATTACAACATCTTTTCTGCATCTTCATTATTCTTCTAAGAGCAGGCAAAGCAGCTGATTCCACTTTCTGAAACCAATCCTACATTTTGTCGACAGCAGCAGTGATTTGCTTGTCTTTGAGACAACTAGTCCAAAAGTTGCAACAATGTCATATAGACTGCAGAAAAGGCGAGTGTTGTTCTGAGCTCCAGCAGTAATTTTTAAGGTATTGGCATTCTACCAGCTCCTAGAGACTCAATGTTCTCATTTTCCAAAGGCGTGTTAAAGGTTTTGATGTCTGAATGTGCCTGGGTATACCTGCTGGGACATACCTCAGCTTTCAGGTGATCTCTGTGCTTTGCCAGTTTAAATTGCAGTGTACAAACTTATGGACGAAAACTGGACCTTGGCCTGTTAGATTGCAGATATTACATGAATATGGATAAAGGAACTAGCCAAGTAGTCAATTAGTACTTAATGGCAATTCTTTTATGGCAATACTTTTAAATAATACTCAGTCCTGATGTATTCTAGATTTACATTCATTTTAACTAGAACTAAATATAGTTTTTAAAACATAAATAAAGCAAAATAATTTTCTTTTATTCTTTGTCTCTAGCTAAAAAATGTTTCTTATGTTTCTGTGTAAGTAAGGAATGACTAGCACTAGAAATTTCAAACCTAATATTTATCCAAAGGAGATCGGAGTATGGGTGGAAAGTATGACTTTGCTGTATTGACATTAAATGTCTCTTGAGTCAAGAATAACAGTGGGAAATAAAACTAGTGTATAAAGAGTAAGACTTAACAGTTACTTTCTTCTTTATTTATAATGGCCTTTTTTTATCTTCCCAAAGTATTCAGGATCAATATTTTTAATAAGGGCAAATGTTTATATTTGGCACTCAACTAGTCTGCCTGAGACCAACTAACTTTCAGAACTGTAGAAGTCTGTAGATATATAAATATTTGTATATTAACATATTAAAAATATATGCATCCATATTTAAAAAACTCTCATGCACATTTTTGAAAAAACAACAAAACCAGTAGTTTTACACAGTTTCTGGCTCTCCACTAAACATCTCTAGGAACTCAGAAGACAGTCTTGGGATATACTGCATGAAAACGGCCTGAGGAACTATCACATTATAAACGGTGGTACACATCAATATGAGGTTTTTCCATAATTCTGTGGTTGTTGAGTCAGTGCCACCATTAGTTAAAGTACTGAAATCTAATATTTACACCGTGCCCAGAGTCAGCCATACTAACACTGAGCTGAGCTCATACTTACTAGAAGTACTAGTACTACCTACCTACTTTGGAAGGCTGGAATCTAACTATAAATCTTCTCATCTCTCTCTGACAGTGTATTTCAGTAGTATATGTTCTTCCTACTTTGTAGCTGTACATATCATAAGTAAAAATTCTGGATTTATTTCTGAGAGAATTATTATATCAATTACTCTTTTTAGATGTTGATTACAGTTACAATGTAGTTTTTAGCATTTTCCTATCAGTATTAAAATTGCTATTTTTAGGAATGCTTCTTCATTTTTAACAAATACTTCTGCCAGAAAATAAAATTAAATACCTTTAGAATTTTTATGCTGTCAACCTTAGCGCTGTCTTCTCATAACATTAACCATATTAAAACAAAAATAAAGAAGAAGGAATTTAACTTTCACCATAAGGTGCTCTAGCATCAACAATGACTGTTGAAGCCAAAGAGTGCAGGAGAAGGAGCCCCTTCTGATAAAGGGTGAAAAAAAAAAGAATCCAACCTTTGCACTACCACTCTGTGTTAAATGTGGGTGGAAAACAAGACAATGGAAAATAGAGGTTTGGTCTTGCAGAGGTCTGAACAGCTTCTAAAGGTGCTGACTTATGGCCTTTTGGCCATTCAACACTATGGATTTAAGAGAGGTCCTATAAAAGTGTTCTTGGCTGAAAATATTGCATTTCTAAAGGTTACTGGCAAGCCAACTCAAGATAATGATTTTTTAAAAATATATCTGTTCCAAAATAGCCTGTATTTGATCTCTGTTATTCTCAGAGCCGCGTGAACTGCGCAAATCTGTGCCCAGGGCATTCCATTCACAATGAATCCTCTAGCCACAAAACTGCATTGCCAAAAGTAAATTTCTTTTGTTTTGTTCTTTTGTTTTTCTTATCATTTTTCTTCCTGTTTTACAATAAAATCTCATAGGTATTAACACTAAACAATGGCAAATTTTGTCCCCTCCCACACAGAATTTCAAACATCACTGCAAAGAAATGTTTGGCTCTTGCCTTATCATCACAAATAGAATCTGGGAGAATGCCTACATAATCAACGCAAATCTTTTCAAAACTTCTTTGTGAACTGTATCAGCGTCTTAAAGTTTAATAATGAGATCAAAACAGGAGAGGCTATGCTAGTATCATAAACAATGTCACTGGTGATTGATTTCCAGATCTTCTGTTTATCTCATCATCACAAGTACTCCCCACATGCTTTTCTAATTTTCCCACTCTTCACCAGTGTGTAGGGTCATACACATAATGACCCTTGCTCTCAAAATTCCTGCAGTAATGTCGGTTTGTTTGGCTTTTTTCCTACGTGAATATAACACTTGGTAGGAACACCAACAATCTGCTTTTCCTTAGTTACAAATTTAACGTGTAAAGATGTATATTCATAGCTAGGATTTTTAATCCAGGCAGTGCAATTTATTATTATTTCACAATAAAAATGGGTAGAATTTGTTGGATTTTGTTTTCATTTCTTTAAGCAATGTCTGTATTTGTTTAGAAGCAAGAAACAGCATGCCTGTAGTGTTATAGAAAGGTTTGCATTTTTAATTCTGTTTTTATTTTTATCTTTTTTTTTCTTTTCACAGCCTTTAGACCATAGTTTACAATCAGTGAATATATGTATTAGCAGCAATTAGGCCCAACTAATTATCTTATCACAGAGGAAAAGGTTAGAATTAAGTTTCTTCATTGGACACCTGCTGTGTAGATAATTAAGTATCTCTATGGTTTCTTTCATTACTGCGTTCAATAATAGCTAAATACCAGGGAAACTAGCCATAATCAGACATGATTTGAGGAGATATGAGGCAGAGAGCAAAGACAGAGACAAACAATGTATTCAAAAGGAGGTACTAGGGCCTAGAATTTTTGTCTTAAATGCAAACTGTCTCAGGTAGAGCTGTGGAGATAGCCAAATAGTAACATCATCAGGTAGGCGCACCTTAAAACATGGAAATGAACATTCTCTAAAGGTGCCTTGGGCTACACTGTGGGGGATATTTTTCTGTCACGTCTTACTCTATCCTTTCCTGATAATTTGTCCAGTGACAGAGTCATTGTCCATACTCTTGTGCTGTCCTTCCAAAGTAACTTTTACTTCATGCCTATGTTTTGATTACTAGTTTCTAATTAAGCTTCCCATTTTCCCTGGAGAACTGAACAGAGATGAAATTTGCTATAAAAGTATCATTTACACTCTATTATAGACTTTTTCCAATCCCATGGTCATCTAATATGTATTGACTTTAAGCTCTTCAGAAAAACACCAATCTGCTATACCTATATTCAGCTACCCAAAATGATGCAGGTCTCACCAATTATAAGATTCCTGAATGGCATATTGAGATAGGCAGAAGTTTTTTCCATATTTCTAGAAAGTGAATCTTCACGTGTTAACCCAAGCCTGAAAGTTAAATAGCTGAGGTCTTTTTCTGATAATTTTCAAAGACACCAATGTCTTTCCTTTCCCTGAGTAATCAAAACATCTGTGATAGCTTGCTTGCTATACACCTAAAAATTATGTTGAGGTCAAGTTTCTAAAGTATGTGTACTGACATTTACCTAGCACAGTGAGAACAATGTAGCACCATTCTAAGTTGATCTTTTAGTCTCCAGCATTAATATATATGAAAAACAATAATAATAATAATTCATCAAAATCACTAGAAGAAATATTTTCAGTAACAGTAATGCCATCTGATAGCTTCAGATTGGATTCTGCTTATTTTACTTCCTCATTATTATAGCTATTTTCTTTAAATGAGGATAAAATCATGGAATCTTTTAGGCTGGAAAATACCTTTATGGTTATTGCATCCAAATGTAAACCCAGCACTGCCCAGCCTACCACTAAACCAAGTCTCTCATCACCATATATACATGTCTCTTAAATACCTCCAGGGATGGTGACTCAACCACATTCCTGGGCAGCCTGTTCCAATGCTTGACAAACCTTTCCATTAAGAAATTTCTCCACATGTATTGTCTAAAGCTCTTCTGAAGCATTTTAGGGTAATTTCCCCCTGTTGCTTTCTATTCGGGAAAAAGAGACAGACCCCCCACATCACCACAGCTTCTTTTTAATTATTTGAAAAAAGACTGTTGAAGAGAGTCATAAGGTCCCTAAGCCTCTTTTTCTCTAGGCTAAACAACCACAGCTGCCTTAACTGTTCCTCATAAGACCTGTGCTCCAGACATTTCACCAGCTTTGTTGCTCTTCTTTGAATCAGCTTCAGTACCTCAATGTCTTTTTCACGGTGAAAACCAAGCATGGGATTCAAGATGCGGCCTCACCCGTCCAAACTGAGTAAAGAGTTCAGGAAAAATCTGCAAGTTTCAGGACACAAGTGAATGTAGGATTAATTAATTACACTCCTACAAATACAAGACACCAAAGTTCAGTTCTATAATTAAAAAAAACCCCTCTGATATTTTTTATTGTCAGTCCACCATAATGATTTAAAATGAATAAAAAGGAGTGACCTTTGGAATTTTTCACTGTTAGTTAAGGATAACTTTGCATAATGCTTTAAAAAAAATCACAACCCAACATAATCTCATTAGATTTGCAGTCACAAGCAATTCCTTAAAAAGATTAAATATAGCCAGAAGGTACTGTGTGATATAAATTCCATTGAAGACAGATAAAAACTAAGGTCAAAACTTTCAAATCTTAGTTTCTAGGACAGATGCCTATAAAATTTTTACATCCAAAAGAAAGTTACTTTTTTTTCAGTACTGCTCCACTAAGTTTCTAAATTCAAAATAAAGTGAAATTACCAGCTATGATGTCAGTTATTTTTCTATTCAGAGTGCACAGTTTTAGTGTCTCCTTTTTGCAAAAATTCACAATAATACAGCATGATTTTCATATACAATGTGAATTGGACTCAAAAAATGGGATATCAGTTTAACACCTTATCATCCGTATTTAATGGCCAGCACCACTATTACATGTTAAAATTGCACTTTATTGAGTTTGATAATCACTGTTATATATGAGAGTCCCAATTATATTCTCACTATCAGTCTTTCTATCCACAAAGTCTTACATAAATTTTGAAAGGAAAAACTCCATATAATTGGCCTAATGTTCCCTCTTTCTGAAATGGTAACTGGTCTGGAATCATGCAGAGATACCTGAATTTCTTCATAATTAAATAGGTCTGTTCATGAAAGCCCCATGGACGTGTCATTATGGTCTTGCATGCAGTGAAGTGGTTTAAAGAAAGTGATGATTTGTCTGAAACAATACCTTTAGGATACAACATCATTTGATATTTTCATGTTCCTGCTAATAGATATTAATATGCCTGTATTTAACACCTAGCTTAAAAAAAAACTTATCCTTCTACAGAGGCCACAGGCATCTACACTGGAGCTTAAGAAGCAGTAAAACGAAACAGTTCAGATGTCATAATTCTTAAGCCTACAATACATCTGAAATTTCAATTCTACTAGTGGTTTAAATTTTGACTAGTTTTTACACTGAATTATTTCAGTTTGTTCTCAGAAACAGGGCTCCTGAGAATAACAAATATATAGCTACTAGATCAAAATGCATGAATCAGAAATGACCCTCTGCTCCTTCCACAAGACAAACATCTCCTGATGAATGCTCTAGATCATGTGTAATGTGTGACAGCCACCACTATTTTAGGCACTCTCAGCTGCAGCACAGCACTGCTATGAGATTCAGGCTTTGCCCAATGAAAAGTGAGTAAGAGAGGTACATTATACAGCTGAAAGCCTTGAGTGAAATTCGTAAGCATCACAGCAATGTCACTAACGGGGTAGGCAGTTAGGAATAATTACTCTATCCAGAGGAATACAGCTATACAACAAAAGAATTAGCCTTCATCATTTTTTAGTCTTCTAAAATATATTGTCAGAAATAAAAGGAAATACAGAAAATCTCAGTAGAGTTTATAGCTACTCCATACTTCAAGCATTTCAATCTCAGTTCTAATTTTGTCTTGTTCCAACAGACCATGTTCACAATCTTGACTACACACTGATCTTCTATTTTCCTATAAGTCTGTAATTTGGAGTTTGTGTTTTGGGCTTGTTTGGGTTTTTTCCTTAGTAAACAGGTGATGCAGGTAACTTAATAACATCTTCATTCTTTAAACAATATCTGCAGTGCAACCATGGCAATTTTCAAACATTTTTATATGAACCAGTGAAAGGAATTTCAAAGAACAAAGACAGATTTTCCCTGATGAATTACTGTTGACTGATTCTATGAATAGGTATGATCAGCTCCTACTGAAAAATCATCGAAAGTCTCTTAAATTGAAAAGAAATTATTCTGCTACCTGGTGAGGGTCATTATCAGTTCCTACAAGAACAAAGACTCTTAGATTGTTTCTACTTTGAAATAAAGCTACAAGGATAGAAGTCCAAGCCTTATGTTTCCATTAATGACAACAAACAGGTTTCCTGGGGAAAAAATATAATCAATCTCTAACTGACTAAAGAAAAAGAAGGAAAAATAATGCAAATTTGCAGTACAACAGCTATTATAGGATACTTATATCTGTAGTCATTCTTCGTTACCTGCTTCATGTTCTGAAAGTGGCTTATTCATAAAAAATCACCACGCTACGTGGAATTACATCAGTTTTCTCTGGAGTTCTGGAAATTTCTTTGTTAATAAACTAGTGAAATAGAAACAGGACTATTAGCTTCTGCTTTTGTATTATGTAAAGCATATTTTGTCATCTTACTAAACACATCCAAAAAGTTTCTAGACAGTAGTTAATCCACTCCCCATATTGTGATTCAGAATTTTGCTAAATGTGCTACTCAAGCTGAAAATAAAAGCCTACAATTAATATTTTCAAACACCCTTGCCATACTAGTGAATAGTTATAGAGATCTCTTTACCAGTATTTCCAATAATCTTTCCCAATCAGTAATTGATTTTTTTTAAGTCCTTGCATAGGAGAGGACCTTAACTCAGATATCCTTCTTCTTGCTTTTGAGGACTGAGTATATGTAAGGTCTTGTGAAGCAAAAAATTAGTAGTGTAAAAGATGAAGGACATTATAATTTGATAAGCAATGATCTGACAAATTCTATCCTAGATCAACAAAAAGTAGGGCCTTTCATGAGTTAAATGAAGGATGTTCTGGATGGCTTCCTGAATGGCATTTTAAGTCTTTCACTCTTTTGAAATAAATTTGCTAATTGTAAAGATGCACAGTAATGCATTGATTGAAATCTTATTAATTTACTACTATTGTGCTGGCAGGAAAGGGGAAAATTTATAAGGACTGAATATTACATTTGGGTAAACAATCTCTATATCTGTGAAATTGCTGAATTATTTGAAATGGGATGTATCACTTTAGGGTCTGGCTGTATTTTTGTTGTTAGTGGTGAGGTTTGTATGTTTATGTTGTTGGTTTTTAAATTTTCATTAGAGCAATGCATGGGAAATTTAAACATAATCAGAAAAAAAGAAAAACATTTAACATTCATTATGAACTTCTGGCTCTCCACAATGTAGCTAATGACTGACTGATAAGAGAAATTCGACTTTACTTTTTTTTTTTTTATAAAACAGGTATCACAGTGCAACAGCAATACATTCTCTTGAAAATTCTTTAGTTATTTCAAGTTCAGAAATAGCTGAGCAACTTTGACTCTTTTGTCTAATTCAAACCTCATTAAAAGCAAAATCTTGCCAGTTTCAGTATTATGTACCTTATCACCAAGTGTAGTCATGGAATGTTATGTATGTAATCCTGCAAGTATATAGCAGAGAAAATGAGATTACTCAAAATATATTCTTCCACTTCAGAAAAATTCACATGAATATTACATATAGAGTTACAACCATCCGGTAGAAATAATAAGATTACAAGTACTCTACTCCCTCTAAGGATAATAAGAAAAAATGTAGTACTCTACATGATTATATTTCTTTGTAAAAGACAAAAGACATTCTTTTTTATAATAATAAAAATGCAGAAGTGTCACTATTAATTCTTCATTAATCAGCTCTTGCAATGTGTTATCAACATATATAAGGAGAGTGAAACTTCCTTTTATTTTACCAGCCAAACTGGAAAATATATTAAAAAAAATAGATACATTTTAATTATGTGGGGGAAAAAAGAACATCATGAGTTAATTTTTTACACTTCTACTAAAATACGAACAAATATTTTATCAAAACAATGAATTAACAGTTTGTTGTATCGCACGAGACCTAAAATGTCAAAAAAATATACCAATATAAACAAAATAACTTCTAAAAGACTGTGGATTTCATATTGGTAATTATTAGCTGGAAGTCTTTAACACTGTCTGAACTAGGTCCTTCACCATTTCTGTAAAGATCATACAAAGTTCATACAAAAAAAATACAAAGATGGGCATTTATCTTCGTAGAAACTAATCACAATATTTCAGGAAATGAAACTACTAAAGGAAAACCAATTATACATTTTTAGATTAGATAGTTCTGCTGTCCATGCAATTACCAGGTTTAAATCATAACGATGGTATATCAAGTTGGAAATCAAGTTTTTTTTCTTAGAAGAAAAGGTAAGATTGCAATAGAGACAAACTTTTTCAGGGATCAGCTAGACTTGAAACCAAAAATATCCCAGGAAGAGGAGTGATTTAGAGATTCTGAAAACCACTAGTTTTGCCAATGTGACTTCCCAAAACATATCTGGACATTTGGCTAAATCAAGTAGAGGGTGGAAAGGTTAAAAAGTGCTGCAAGGTATGTTAAAAGGCCATCAAATTTCTGTGGTTAACTGCAGAACTTAACTGTTACTTGAGCCAAAACATAAAGCTATTGTAGCCGAAGGTCCAGGAATAACTAATCTGGTAAAGATCTGGCACTCTAAGGTGCAATAAACAGAAGCCCAGTAGGTTAGATAAGTTGCAGAAGGTGATGTGATAACTTTCAGACCTTAGTTAGGGGCATAAGAGATCAACAGACTGATGTCAAAAAAAAAAAAAAAAAATCAAACAACCAAGCAAAAAATCATGCAAAGAGCAACAAGCAGAAGCCTCTATTGATAACAAAGAGCTCATTCACCACAACCATCTTGTTCCTCCCAGGAAAAAGCTTTGGACACTGGCAACTTGTCTTTGTCCTCTGAGAAAGTACACAAAGGTACACTGAGAAGATGAATATAACATCAGAAAGGAGTGGATACAAAGAACACTTCTCTGTAAAAAATCTAACTCGATTGACATTGGTGTGGTCTTTCTACATTGATTATATAATTTGGGCTAAAACACTGGTATAAGATTAATTGAACTGATAGTAAATCCCGCATATTAACAGTGTATTTTCCTTTTCCCAACACAGTATTTTGAGGCATACTACACACCTGAGGACCTGAGATTTCAGTCTGAAGTTTACTTGGATACCTAAAGCAGCACGATAGTGTAGGCACACAGTTTGTGGTAATTGGGAGTGGGGCGGCCGAACCTCATCCCTAATGGGCTACAGCTGTGCATGGCAGGTGAGCAGCATTGAAGGTCATGAGACACGGAGTGCCGAGGTGCACTGACCAATCACCAAAGGGAACAGAGGGCACGCGGGCAATGCATGAGCAATCAAGGGTGTAAAAGGCTGGGCTAAAGAACAAGAAGGGCTGATACCTGAAGCCTTCTGATGAGGTATGGTGTTAATCTGTATGGGTGAATGCTTAAAGCCTTCTGAAATTGTTTAGTGATGCTCTGTGTGTTGTGACTGTCTTGACTGTGGCTTATCCTGTGACACTACAGTAGCATCCATGTCTTTCCTGAGACAGGTTTAGATGATCACTTCCAGCCATGTGGAGCAGAGAAAGTCATGCAAATACAGTTACATTATTAGACTTTGGTTTTGTGACTGGGCACAATGTCAGGAGGTGCTGAATATAAATATATACAGAAAACATCTAGAGGTGATGTCTGTACTCGTCCATTGCAATTTTAGAGCTATATCCAGAAAGGGCTGTCCTAGATCTTGGATTCCACCTAGCTTGGCCTCTAAAATGATAGGGAAATTCTTAAAACTGAATATATGCTGCAAATTTATACATGTAACAACTGTATATGTACTTTACATATATAGCCGTATTATATATATGTATAATGTATATAAACATTCAGCAAGGAAATTAGAAATCACTCTGAATAGAAATTACGGAGAGATGTTGCCAGTTTTAAACCTCAGAATAATAGTTTGTTGTGTTGCTATTCATTAGCAATAAACATTGCCAATCTTACTTTTTAGTTATTGCCAATTATTATTGCTACATATATAAAAACATCTTTAAGACTTAGAACTTAAACCAGGAGCAACATGTAGCTGGTACTATATAGTCAGAATTTATAGGTACAGCTCTTAGCTCTCTGACATCAAGATGACTGTGTCTGGCAACTCTTTGACAAGGGAAGCTGGAAATAAAGCAGGAATATTAATTTTATCCCATTTTGAGTCTCTCTTCACTGATGTTTTGTGTTCCACAGATCTCTCCTCAACTGAAATGAGGTGATCTTACCTGTTAAGGTCATCAATTTCATCTTGTAGTACCCGTAGTTCTTAGCGTTTTGCCAAATACTGTTTCTTCTTACTCTACATTCCTTCACAGATTTTACTGCTTGCATATATTTTGCTGAACTCTGCTTGTGGACCTATCCTGCAAATTTCCATTGCAATAACACTTTATATACTGCTGACATTATATATCTTATCTTACAGAGTTGTGAATTGCTTAATGTCCTGGTTTGGCTTACTGATGTCCATGTGTTGTTGGATTGTGTTACGCTANGGCTGAGAAAGGGACAGCGGCAATGTGTAAGACAAATAAATATTTAATCATATTTAGTCTACCTCTACCTTATACATACAACAGATTCTGGCTACAATATTGAATGTAATCAGCTGTTCTCTAGACTGTTCTACCTCTGGTGCTGTGTCTATAACACTCCTAGCTGCACAGTGCCTGCTTTCAGTGGCAGATATGAAAAACATAGTTTTAAACAAAATATCTGGTGGTTTGGTGACTGTGGTAATCCCCTGGAATGTGATTTGGTGACTGTGGTAATCCCCTGGGATGTGAAGAATGCCACTAAAGAAATTTCAGTCTAGGTCTTCCTATCTCCTAGAAAATGTTCTCCTTGAAAATTTATTCAAAAGCCTTTGATTTTAAGTGAAGTAACTGAAATAACACAGCACAGAGTTATGAAATGCAAAGTACAGCTTGTTCTAAGCATACTGAATACATTAAGTCTCTTTTGCATTTTGTTGTATTTTATCTAGACATTTGCAGCTGTAAATACGTGCTTGCTCACGATCTTCAGTTTTAGGGTCTAAAGTATCTTCAAGTGACTAAGCAAGTTTGACAGTGTTTTTTTACTCATTCTCCAGGAACTAAACATAAATTTTATTTACATATCCTTTTCCTCTATAATTTGTCTTGTTGTGTTTAGAAACAAGCTCTGATTTTGAAAGAATCCATGCTGTTTTGAGCCTGATTCTGAATGCAATATTTTGTATGTGGCTTTTAATATTACTGAAAGAAGAAATATTGGATGCTGAAAAATAAAATGGATGCACACACACATATGCCATAATACAGAATGTTCAAATTAATGCAGGTTGACTGAAAACACCATCATATACATTAATAATACATGAAATAATTTCTCTTGAGGTATTAAATTATGTATTCACAACAATATTCAGAGAGATTATTTGATAGATACGTTACACGTGGCAGAACTGCATCTTCCAGCAAATACTTCCTAGCAACTCTCACCAGTCAACTCTCTTCATTTTTTTAAAACAGAGCTTTTGTGTGTGTACCTGAAGATCAAAGTATAAATATTTGGGTTTAACAGAAGATTATAGGGATGAATTTTGGCACAATTAAGAGAATAATAATAATTTTAAAAATCCCACATGCTTTAACAATCTTGTGACTACTGTAAATATATATTTTTTTAATTTTAGCAAAAAGAAAAATCTTACCTACTATTACTAGGTGGGAGAAAAGAAATAGCTATATCTGTCAAAGATTAATCCATTCTAGAGTAGAATTTATTTTTTGTGCTGAATATCTAAGTAGGTTTGGATCAGTCATGTCTATCCTTTCTATTTCTCTTCATAAAGTGAGAGCACTGTTAGCTTATTTCATGAAGCTCTTTCCTTTTTTGCTCCTCAAAGTCTATTTCTTTATGAAGAAATAACTGCAGTACTACACACCAGAATTTCTCATTATACAATTCTAACTAATAATTAATAACTAATTAATTAATTAGTAACTAATTTTTTTTCATCATATTAACAGAGACAAAGAAGGGGTTTAGGCTAGTGGTGTTTGGGACCCAAAGGGTTTAGCAGGCAGGGGTGTAGGTCTAGGCACAGACTAAACAGTTTGCTTAAGACTAAGAAAAGCAAAATCTGTGATCAGAAAAAGAAATCCAAATTGACAATAGTCTGAGTTTAAAGTGACTTAATTAGATCCTTTAAAATGCTATAAAGATACTTTTTTTTAAAAGAAACTAAACACTAGAATCTGTGCATTGACTACAGATGCAGACCTAGATGAGTAGTCTGAATTTTAATGCAATGATTTTAATTTGATTAATGTTGGGTGAGGAAATTGCCCATTTCTTGTATGTCTAAGCAACCTGGTCTTTAATAAATATATGTGAGTGTCTCAGGAAACATCCACAAATATTGGTGAACTTCCAGTAAAAATCAATAGCTAGCCTTGTAACAAAATGTTTATTAACATACCTGTACAAATATAATGCTTCTAATGTTTCTTTGGTAATTTAACAAACAGATTTTGTGTTTAGCTTTTTGGTTTTTTTCTGAAATACCAAGTTTCTTTATACAGGGATTGACAGTCAGCTCCCTTGGTACATGTTAAAAAAGAGCCAGTTATTACTGAGATCAACAGTGAACTGAAAGCAAGTCAAGAAGACTTGAAAGAAATTTTTTAAGGTCTTGGTGCTGGAAGTTAATTTTTATATATACACAATCATCAAAAATATTACATGCAAATTGAGGCACATTCATGAAAGAACATCCACAGTTCATAACCCTTCAGTGGTTAAAAAAATTTAAAAAAAAAATCATTCACTAAGCTATGTACAATTCCTTATGAATAACTGAAAATAAATATGAAAAATTCTTTTTGACTGTGCAGCTCCTAAGAATTACAAAATATATGCACTCTTTGGATAGTAAATTGCAAACAAACGTCACTTGACAGTCATTTTCCAACTCATTTCACATGACACTGAGAGCATTCTCTATCAGTTATTAATGGTTGTTTAACATGTCCGCAGCATGAAATATATTATGAAACTATTAAAGTTATTCCCCATGAGCATCTAAATTTTGCCTATGTAAATAGCTTTAAAAAAAAAAATTAATAGCAATGGAGTGTTGAAGATACTTGTTAATTTATAAAATATATTTTAAATTATACTTTATTTGTAAACACTGTAAATCTATGATAATAAATAAGTTTCCTTTTGATATCAACCTAAAATTGTCCCTGAGAAAAGAACTATTAAAGTGGTTTTATTCAAGTTTTTTCCCCTTACTAGGATAGAATAGTTGCTGAAGGAGTACAACAAGATCTTCATTTTTTGAATCAGAGGCCCCTGTTACTACCAAAAATAGCACTAATATAAAAAAAAAACCAAACATATTGCCACTGATATAATGAAAAATAAAATATACTTTCCTTCTGGAAAAAGGAGAAGTTTTTAGTAGGCTTGATCCATGCAATAGAAAAAATTAATTTCTCTTCATAGGTGTTGGTGTAAGTGGTAACTCCTCAAATTGCTGCAATTATTACTTTGTCTAGAAAACAGACCACTGCCTCTTCTCGGTGGATGGAAAGGACTACCAATGTTCCTAAAAGAAGGATAAGCATATATGTTAATATCAAAATATTACATAACTATAAGCCAGCCAGTTAGAACTGTTCAAAATAGACATCATAAAGTATGAGAATGTAAGACAAAACCAGGTTTATATTTCTTCTCTCTGAGCATAATCTAGTATACATTGCTCTTGATGAAAAATTATCTTGATATGAAAATAAAATTATATTAAAACCACAATTTTTCAGCAATTCATATAATAGTCTTGATATTAAATAGATTTCAGATTCCAAAATTCTTCCCTTCTGACACTGAGAGAGGTTTCTAAGGTGTAAATCCAAGAAAATATTTTAGATAGTATAAAAAAACCCACCCCAAACTTCTGATCTTTCTGCTTGTTTACAATAAGTCACTTTGTAATCCAGAATATAAATTTAAGATTAATTAGGCAGCACCAGTTATTGACTAAGAGACACTGTAAGCAATTTTCATTTATACTATCAAGTTTATTTTGAAATATGAACTGCAATGGCAACTAAATGAAGGCTTATTCCTCTTCTATTATCTGGCAGAGCTGAAACATTCAACTACCTTTTGATTCCTCAAATTATTAAAATAACTGCAATTAGACTAGAAAAATCAATAAGTTGAAAGTAAAAAATGAGACTGAATCCTTAAACCACACGGGTCTGCCACAGCAGCATTCAGCTTGACTTGACCCTCAGTTTCCTACCCAGCATTGAATCAAGAAGATAATTTAAACTATCACAAAGAATGACATGTACCAGCAAGTGTGGACAGACACTGATAGTCAGTAATAAAGCAGAACACTCAGCAGAGTGAAATTAAGATTTTAATTGAAGAGTCTGACTGAGGGAGATAGACTTTATTCTAGGGATAAAGAAAATCACAAAATCAGACTCTTGTGGAGACATATGGTAGAGAGGGTCTTGGTGAGACACATGGGAAGTAGCTCTGAGAGGTACTACTGCAGACACATGGATGGAGTGCCTCTGAACACGGGAGACTCCAGGGGCAATGGGAGAGAATCCAGAGAAGAGCCAAAAAGAGTGTAGAAGAGGGCATCAAAGTAACAATCAGAGGATGCCTTGGCCCTGCACTAGGACAGTGGACTTCACAATTGTGAGTGCTGTGTCACTCCATTCCTCTGAGAGTATGAAAAACTTAGACCACTTGTTTTTTCATAAGAAGAGAGATGTGTAAAGAAAGGGCAGGAGACAGTGCTCCTTTAAAATGCCGTTATTAAAAGTGATCAGCTCAGGAGGGGAGCTCACCAGGCTGTGCACACGCCACGGCTGCTTCCCAAAGGAATGCCGAGGAGGAAGAGAGCAGCTTTGTCCACTTTGCAGGCAGAGCTGGGAGATCCATCCTCACGGGAGCAGCAGGATTGCTCAAAGTCTGCCTCTCAGTCTAGGGTCCTCATTCTGCTCGAGGTCTCTGGGTTAGAGTGAGAGATTAAAACCCCTTCACACGTACTGGGATTAGGTGCTTACCCTTCCGCAGGTATCCTGGTTTCACAGTTTTGCACAGGCTTGTAGTCTTAGGGGTTTTTGGGGGTGTTTCGTGCAGTTTCTGATCAGTCTCTGCATTTGCATACTGTCTCTGATGTCACTTCCTCTCCATCGGCTCAGGTGCCATTTTCCAGGAAGCAGCAGCTGGCAGCACAGTGGAACTGAGCTTAATACAGAAGGATTTCTAACAAAGAGTGAACACAGGTAAGTAGACAACAGCAGTACTAACATTTTAACAAGGAACAACCTTATAACAATGTTAGCAGAACTCTCTAAACTTTAGGAATACTCACAATCTTTCATTCATTCATAACAAGACACAGACGCATATTCTTGATCTAAACAGCTGAGAAATAGCAAGGAAACCCAAAAAGGGTGCAACTGCTCCATCTCAGGTGAGATCAGCCCTTCCCCATCTGAGCAGTCTGCCTCTTCTTCCCAGTCTGGGCCATCCATTCTGATTGGGAACTAGGCTGCAGCACCAGTAATACATTAGGTTTAGGATTCAGAGAGCGACAGAGCCTACAGCTTCAGGAACACCGGGGCTGGAAAAGGTGTGCCAAGTGGGTCACGGCAGGACATCTGTATGAAGCAAAACGACAGAGTCCCCAGGCNGAAACCAGACGAGATGGCAGAGGCTCTATTCCAGGTGTTTATTCTCCAGGGAGGAGGAGGAAAAGAGGAAGAGCAAATGGCGGTGTGAGGTTTTATCTGTGTTCTAGGGGGTGGGTGTACTTTGGCCTTCAGCCAACAGATCACTGACAGGTATAGGGCACATTCTAACAGTCACAACTACAGGGAGTCACAAAGGTTTTCAGGATGGGTCAAACCATTCTCTAGGGAAATGCAGCAGGTTTAGGATTCAGAGAGCGACAGAGCCTACAGCTTCAGGAACACCGGGGCTGGAAAAGGTGTGCCAAGTGGGTCACGGCAGGACATCTGTATGAAGCAAAACGACAGAGTCCCCAGGCAGGTGCAAAGGAAACAAAGCAAAAAACAGGCCTTTTTAAGCAGTTAGGCCTTTATCAGTTACATAGTTTTAAATCTTAACAAACATAATTCAACCAACCTCCATACACCATGATGTGAATATGTGATGGCTATATAACTTGTTTTTCTACCTCTAATTCAGCTGAGTCACTTTCCCATAGTTCTCTTCTACTTAGCCTAAGTAGCAGGCCTGAGCCATGATTTTACAAGGGCAACAAGGCCCTTATTTTATAAGGCTTTACCTATCTGCAACAGACATCAACATTGCTACTTCCACATTTTCTATTCTGGAACACTCATAGTGATGGAGACCTCAGATGCAGCACCAAGATTCCACTATGCTCTGGGTTAGGGTTCAGAGACCCAGACAGCCCATAATCCATGGGATACTGAGGCTGGAAAATGCATGCCAAGAGGATCACAGCAGGGCACTAACATTGTTGCTTCAACACTTTTCTAATTATGTTCATCCATATTGATGGGGAACTCAAATGAGGAACAAGAAGATCCCTTTAAATTTAGGGTTTGTGTCATGGTTCAGAGAGCCACAGAGCCTGCAGCTCCAGGGACCCTTAGGCATACTGAGTGAATATGACAAGGTGACAACATGACCGCTTCAACACTTCCAATCTGGGCCATGCTGATAGGGACCTCAGATGCAGCATCAAGAATGCATTGGGGTTAAGGTAAGGACTAAGGCTAGGGCTCGGATTCAGACACCCACAGGCTCCAAGGACAGCTGGACTGGAAAAGGAATGCCAGAATTATCATGGCAGGGCACCACACTGGCTGCCTCCACACTTTTACAAACTGTGCTCATATATGTGCTCAGCTTCTTTTAACTTAGACCAATCATTTGGTACCATAAAGGAAAATATTGGAAAGTATTAGTGAAGGAAACGAACTACATTTCAGAGTATAGCTTCTCTGGGGTCCAGCCGGTCGGTGAATGTCCAAATGCCGGCTAGCACCAATCACCCGAGGCCAGAGGGAAGCCACGAGCATGGGCTTTGCAGGAAGCAAGGCAAGCTTTCCTGCTAAAGNAAGATTGACATTAAACGACTGGACTGAGTGGTGGGAAAACTGGGAGAAAAACAACTTGGGAGATACTATTCTGAGGGAGGAACATGGCGGGGGGAACAAGGAACGTACCTAAAAGGAGGCTAATTCTAACAAATAACATCTAACTAATATAATCAATATAAAACACACCGCCACATCAGAGCAGAATTTTCAAGATTATAAGAAGAGAAAAGACTGCAATTTAATTCAATTAATTAATCAAACATTTTCAAGTTATCCCTGAATTCAATAATCTCTGAAATAAGTTTTCTTAGTATTATGTATTACTGCTATTGCACATTCGTTTTCCACGTTCAAGAAGTCACAGTATCTTTCAGTATTCTTGAAACTATTTGTCTACCTGAAAATAGACTTTCCAGCCCTTCCCCTTCTTTGCCTCAATGAAAAACAGTAGGCTGGTAGCTAGTTGCTCTACATGCCATAGATATTAGGAGAACAGAAACACAACAGCTTTAAAATATAGTCATAGGAATTCATGCTGTTAAATTCACTTATAATAAGTTACTCTTATTTATTTATTGGGCTTTTGAAAACTAATCAAAAATATTGATTATGTAGGGCTTTCATACTTAGTCAAAATTTTGTGTTTTGTGCTAGTTTATTCTTATTATGACTTGTTAAATGTACAAGCAAATGCTGAAAGTCTTAGTCACTTTCAATTCAGGTACACAAATGAAAGATATGCACACACATGCACAGAGGAAAAATTATATTGTTGAATCACAACTTAAATACATAAGGTAGAATAGATGCATCTTCTGAAAGTAAGTGCCTGCATTCCCTATGTAGTCAATAAAAATGAGTACTTCTGAAGATTTTCGGTGAAAACACTTCTTATTTTAAACATCTATTAAAAGGAAAATAGCAGAGATGAAAGTTTTATCAGCAAACCTCAAATCTCTAAAAGACAGCTAGCTTTAAAATATAGATATCTATATATATGGTCTTAACTATGAACGTAGAACATTTTATAGCACTCTCCAGAGGCTACTTCAGCTGATCTACTTAGGGTATTCATTTGGACTGAGATAAATTGCTATCCTGATGTGACATTCCCAAGATTAAACAAATTTTACCCAGTATGCTAACTATGTAAGAGGAAGTCAGATGCTGAAGTTAGTCAGAATAGATCTTCTTTTTATGGAGTGGTATTATAGCTACCATAAAACTACATTACATCAACAGTGTCTTCTGATAAACTTAAAGCACAGCTCAGGATGTTGAAGGTACACTAACATTAACTTTAATGACTAAAGCCTAAGTCAGACCACAAGCAAACAAACAAGGCTTTATGGAAGTCATCTGAATTATTTATTCAAAGCTCAATTTATTGTTTAGAGGGCAGGGAGGTAGGGGAGGTAACTCAGTATTTTTAATACCCTATTTAACTACTGCTAAACGCATGTAAAATGAACCAAGCAATGAACCCAACATAGAATGTATGGCGTACAAGGGCAGAGGAATATTCACATAGAATTTATGTTCATATATTTATCTACATAACACAAATAAAAACTGTATTATTATAATATGTTATCTCATGAACAATTTTACTTTTTAAAATCTCACCCAATTGCATCACTTTTGGTCTTGACTCTCCTGTTGCCCTTTCCTCAGTTTTAAAATTATATAAAGTGCTCCTCTTTTTAGAGAGCTTTAACTCTATAAAGACTGAGGATCATCAATAGTATATATTTTTTTTTAAATTTAGGGTTAGTTCTTAATACTCTTTCTAAAATTTTGTTAATTCAAAAACCATTTGGGAGTTAATGTGTGTCATTTTCTTCTCTACTCAATTAATTTAGGCAATTACAGACTTCCAGGGTGTGTAACCAATCCTTCTACAGATCATTGATTTCTTTTATCCTGACAAGTCATGTTTGAATCCTTTTAGGGCAAAAGATTAGGCCAAATGCTTTTGATTGTGCGACAGTGCTATGAAGAGTAGGAGATTGGTCAAAAGTTTGTAGCTCACTTGGATAGCTGGTTTTTAGAGACATGGGTCAGTGAAAAGAGCTAAATCAAGGACAATGTTCATGGAGAAGAGATCCAGCTGTAGGCAGCCAAGCTGGAAAGCAGATCATAAGACTGTGACTGAGAATGTGTTGATATTTCATTTCTTTCCAGTTTGATGGCCTTGATACTCTCCTTGTGTGAAATATACACAGTATCACATAATATTCCAGAGAGGAGTACCACAACATTCTCCCTGATTGGCACTTCTGTGCAATGTGCACAGTGCATAAAGTATTAACACAAACAGGTCTTTTCTTCTTCACACACCATCCATTTCTGGAAGGGGGTTTTTAAAAGGCATGACCTATTTACCAACATTGATTTGATCTTTTAGGCCTGTGCATGCTAATTATCTTCACTCACTTTAACATAACATTTAATGATACATTAACATTGTATTAACATCAGTGATCATCAGAAATATTCTTCTACTGGTAGAAATCTATGTACATTTCTTTTATTCAACATTATAAAGCAATTGAAATTGGTAACATTAATTTCTCATGGCTTATGTTTCCATTATCAGATTGAATTAGTCAAACTTTCAATACAAAGGAAAACAGGCTGGATTTTTCACTTAAGAGGAGGAAGGGGAAGGAAGAGAAGACAGCCTCCTAGGAAACCCCCAACATTTTTGTATTATTTCTAGGAATATCCAGGTGGTGTAGGGCATCCCATGACTAATGAATAAGAGTAATGAAAAATGACTGATTTAAGTATTTTCAACTGTCAGAATAGAATTTAATTTCAGTTTTTAGGTTTCATGACTAAATATCAATCTAATGTGCTCAGTGGCAGTGCTTAGTCTATGAAAGACTAAAGGTTGATCTATTTAGCACATTTTTTTCAAGAAAATTGTTTTCAATAAACAGTAGTTCAAAAGTGAAAATATTGAAGGTTTATTAAATGCTTTATGCTAACAAAATCCAGCAAGAATATAATGTTTTCTTCAATGAACTTAGAATCAGTAACATTTTTATGGGTTATAATATTAAGTGCTATGCTCTATGGATATTACACAGAAGTATCTGCAGTTACTCATTAGGTATATTAAACAATAGCTCCTTGTCCATTAGAAGATAACATTTAATTGAAAGTATTTTGAGAAGAAAAACAACTCTAATATTATTGTGTGTCACTCAACTTCTGTGACTAATAAAGACAGTAATTAGAAACAATTTACATGAATAAAACCCAGATTGAATGATCTTATATCTCACTTCTTGCATGTAAGACATTAAGAATGAAATCCACATATTTCCTTTTCCCTTCCCCTTCTACTTACCTTCTCCATTTTGCTATCAATTACAGTTGTATTAACATTGAGTCATACAGAGATCATTGTTGATTAAACTATTGTTTGTAAAATGGAAATAGCCTTCTAATCTACCTACATGGATCTAAGTATGCACTTTGAGAAATGTAACTTTTTAAACTACCTTAACATCAAGAAAACTTTTACTAGAGGCCAAGAAAAATATTTGTATCAAGACAATAGCTAAAATTGCAAACATGCAAGAAATTCCTTATCTTTTTACAGTTTTGTAACTGAAAGCAGAATTACTAACTCATAAATAGATTTCATTCCTACCAAAGAGACTGAAAATAGTACTACTGTCTCTGTTTAGCTACCCACGTTCTTTACATCATAGGTAAAACTCTGGAAAGCCTTTAAATATGCTCTTATGAAGATATTGGCTCAGATGTAGAAAGACTACATTCAGGGTTTTTTTTCTGAAATTATATGTTCCACATATCTCCCAGGATGAAACAGTTCTCTACCTTGACTACTACTCTTCTTGACTAGTATTGGTATGTAGGTTTTGAGTTTTTGAACCTATTCCATCTTTTGAAGCTGTTTTGTGAATGAAAAATAAATACTTGAGTTTGGTGAGGACAAGAAGTAAAAGAGACCATGACTTTCCAATGCACAGTTTTGAATATTTGCCAGGCCCTTTGTTCAAGAATTATGACAAAAAAAAAATTGCTGTATATTAGATACTAGAAGCCAAAATATTGGATATTGTTTCTTCCTATCACATTTTGTATTTACAACCTTGAATTCTACTCCTTTTAGAATGAAATGTTTGGTTTGATGTAAGCAGTATTTCATCTGAATTCTTCTCTAATCTTTTTGCCATTAGTAAAAAACACCAAAGGGATTCAGAGTCTTTCCTGATACAATGCATTAGACAGAAATCTTAGAATCTAGGATAGATCTCAGAAATATCTTAGGAAAAGTTTTCTATTCTATAAATTGCATGAAAATGGGGTCATTGTTATTTCTTCAATTGAATAGAATCATGAACTTTGTAAACAAGATTAATAGGGATTATATTTTAGTGTTATATATAAACTTTGAAAAGTAGATAATACAGTAGAATGGATTCATATAAACAATAGTATATAAATTTAAATATATATATGTGTTAGAAATGGATGGCTGGAGATGAAAGAAAGAGAGAAAGAGAGAGAAAGAAAGAAAGAGAGAGAAAAAAGAGAAAGAGAAACAAAGAGAAAGAAAGAGAGAAAGAAAGAGAAAAAGAAAGATAATTCCTCCTGTTTGCCATTTTTACCCTATGGAATGACTCCTCTTTGTAAGGAAGGTTTGTTTGTATCATAGTAATTGTCAACTCAGCTTTTGGTTGCACCTTTGCATAGTCATTGCCGAGGTATGTTTTGCAGATCTATCTCTATAGATTCGTGTCTCAGTCAGTTCTTCTCCTGGGTATCATATCTGCAGTTTCTGACACTGCCCTTGATGGTGAATACATATTGCTGGCATTGATGTGAACTCTTCTGATAGCTGCTCTGAAATCAGATGGTAGTAAACACAGGAAACAGAATGAGTGCATAGCTATTTTTATTGCAAGGCATTAATGATATAATTTCTTTCCTTAGTCTGGATTTCTTTTTGCTCTTGGTGGGTTTTTTTGTTTGCTTGGTTGATTGTTTTTTTTTCCTTAGAAGGATATCGTGGCTTAATTCTTATTATAATGAGTCCTTTAGCTGGAGTTCCATTAGCTGAAATTTATCCACATAAAGGGAATCATTCAGCTCAGTTATCTTTCAAGACTAAGAAAGTACATGTAACTTAGCAATTACTCTCACAAGCATGCTTGGTATAAAGTGCTTAAGGGAAAACACAAATAAACAAAATAATTGGTAATTTAAGCTTCTTTATGTTCTTATGTGCACAACAGATTAAAAAGAGTGAGTGACATTGGCAAACTGTGCTGTTTTGGCTGGGGTGGAGTAAATTTTCTGAGAGCAAGGGGTGTTGGGACTTTCAAACATTGAGATAATATGTAGCAAAGGAGAAACTACTGTGCTGAATCTGTGACAGCTCTATCTGGAAAAAACCTTGATCATTTAGACCAACGCATTCATACTTCATGTGTAAAAACTGTGTTGTCAAAACTATTTGAAATTTTACCAGAATATCCATAATTTGGTGTTTTTCTAGTTAGTAATATCCAGGAGTTCTGGAACTCTAAATTTGTATATATTTATACAAATAAATATTTCAAGGCTATGATTAATTCTGATCTGTGCATAACATTAATAAATTTGTCATGAAAGCTAAAAGGAATCAACTGCATTATTTCCAGGAAAATTTAGAAAGTACTATTTCTATCTTCATAAATTAAATATTCTGGTTTTGTTCTTGTTTGTTTGGTTGGTTTTTTTTTCCCCTCTGAGAGACTTTTACAGCACTGGTGTCTATATACTAGATACCTTCTATTAAATTATATAGTTAGATGGTATTGTAGGCATTGTCCTGCATGAAATACCTATCTGTACTAAATTAGTAGTTTCTTGAAGGACTACAGTATTTTCTTGCTTGAAAAAGAAACTTTTTAGGAAAAATGCATGAAAAATTATAATGGAAGAAAAATAAGAACAATGACTGTTTAAGCAATTTAACAATTGCGTACAGATTCAATACCATCCTGCCAAATTGCCACAGGATATAATGTAATCAGAGGAAATCACTTTATAGGCATCTCATGAAAAATCTGAAGGTCTGTATACATTCAAGACCTGATTAAAAAGCTAATTTAGCAAGGAAGGCAAATGTGAATATTACTGTTGCTAATACTAGGTTTATTCTACTACAAGGAGCAGGCACATGTTTGAAAAGGGTGGGTGGTGGAAATAGACTGTAAAGCTTCAGGAAGTACTATCATTTCTACCATATCAATATAAATCTAAATCTAAGTATATGCTCACTCACATTCATACAGTTATATATGTATGTTGAAGCACAGGCTACTGGTTTTGCATATGTATGAAGTAACATTCAACACTAGATATAAATAATATTAGATGATTTAAGGTATTGCCTGAACTGAATCTAAGTTCTGTAAAACTGAAGCACAAAATAGAAAAATAACACTTTTAATACTTTCATTTAAAGTTATCTCTCTGTAGAGTTAAAAACAGTAACTAAGTGATTGGGGGAAACAGGTAATCTTTACATTGAATCTAGCTGTTCACATGCAAAGTTACACACTGTTATAGTTTCACATGTCATGAAACTTTTAGCGTACTTTAACTGTCTTTGAAGAAAACTAAAAATGTGACAATAAACTGAAAAGGTTAATCTAATAGCACCTCTTACTTTAATCTGTGTGGCTAGTCAAGATCAGAGAAATATAGGATCATTGAACCATTAAAGTTGGAAAAGACCTCCAAGATCACAAAGCCCAACCTTTATCTGTACAACACCATGTCAATTAAACCACGGCACTAAGTCCCAAGTCCCGTTATTTCTTGAACACCTCCAGGGATGGAGGTTTTACCTCTTCCCTGAGAAGCCCCTTCCAGTACTTAACTACCCTTTTGGTGAATATATTCTTCCTGATGTCCAACCTGAACTTTCCTTGCTGCAGCTTGAGGCCTGTTCCTCTCACCCTGGGAGAAGAGGCCAACCCCCACTACACCCTTCCTTCAGGGAGTTGTAGAGAGCAATAAGGTCTCCCCTGAGTCTCCTCTTCTCCAGGCTAAACACCCCCAGCTCCCTCAGCTGCTCCTTATAGGACCCACTCTCTAGACTCTTCACCAGCTCCAGTGCCCTTCTTCTCAGGATGCTCCAGCCCCTCAATGTCTTTCTTGAGGTGAGTAGCCCAGAACTGGACGTGGAACTTGAGGTGTGGCCCCACCAGTGCCAAGTGCAGGGGGACAATCACTGCCTTAGTCCTGCTGGCCACACCAGTGCTGATACAAATGCCAATGGCCTTCTTGGCCACTTGGGCACACTGCTGGCTCATGTTCAGCCAGATGAGTAATTTAATGTTTATGAGATTCCTAAAGAAAAAAGTATAACTTGGGAACAATAGTTAGGGTATTTGATTGTGAATTCTACTAAGGAGTCTACTTTGCTTAACTTAGGTTTCTAGTTTGCAACTTGATTTCAGCTGTGTAATGAGCATAAATTCCAAAATTATGCACCTCATTTTTGCATACTGGTGAGCGGACAGGGCTTTTAACATGAGTTAAAAGCCTCAATAGGAGGATTTATCTACTTGTAGTAGGTACTGAATTCAGTATTTATATGTACATGACTGTCAAATCACAGTATATTGAAACCTAAAATAGGAAAACTGTGCCACAAAGTGTTTCCAATAAAACTTACTAAAAGCATATCCTTTTTTAAACCAAATATTTGCTCAAGATACTGTAGTGGCCTTTTCTTGGGCACACAGTTAGACAGTGTAATAACATACGGTGACAGTGAGTTTAAGTTCTCATTTAGTTAAAATTGGTTCACAGGTTCTTTTTTAATGAATTTGGTGTTGAAGAAATAAGCCTGTCGCGAAGTAGGAGCTGCCATGACAGCATAAAGCAAGGCATCACTGCGGAACAGTATGGAACATGGTCATGGCCAGAAACAGCTGGAAGGAAGTCATGGTGAGCTCTGCACATTCTTTTGTGTGACCACTTCCATTGGTAAAAGCAGCAGAACAAATGGTGTCTGATGAGAATCGTCATGTGCAGAAAATGCGGCTTCTCTAAAAGCTTCACACAGTTCCAGTCAGGAAATAGAGATTACCTCTCACAATATTTCTCTCTTATGTTATGGAAAGCTTATCCTATATCTCCCAGTTTTTACTCATGTTCTTACTTTGGTTTCCTTTGGTACATCTGCAGATCTCAAAACAGATTGAAAACATTTACCTACTAATTGTCTCCATTCTACACTATACTCAGTTTTACTGGAAATCTCTCTGAATTTGGAGGCTGTACAGAGTTGGTTTTTATTGTGTATTTTTGTTTGTTTGTTTTCTGATAGAATTCAAATACCATGACATGCCACAAAGAGCACTGTTTCTTACTGTTCGGTCCTATGCAAAAGCTGTGAATTTCTGACAGCCTTGTTCAAAAAGAAGAAACTCTCAACATTTGGCAGATCCATAGTTAACTAAACCCTAAGTTATACATTAATTTAAAGATCAACATGAATATACAAAGGAAAAAGTATAATATATTCTCATGGTTTAACCCAAGCCAGCAACCAAGCTCCATGCAGCCACTTGGTCACTCCCACACCAGTGGGAGTGGACTGGGGAAAGAACCTGAAGGGTAAAAGACAGAAAGCTCATTGGTTGAGATAAAGACAGTTTAACAGGAAAAGCAAAAGCAGCAAACAAGCAAAGCAAAGCAAGGAATTAATTCACCACTTTCCGTGGGGAGAAAGCTGTTCAGCCATCTCCAGGAAAGCAGAGACCCAGGTAATGGTGACTTGGCAAGACAAACATCATCACTCCACATACCTGCCCTGCTTCTTTCCCCAGTTTATATATTGAACATGATGTCAAATGGTCTGGAATATCCCTCTGGTCAGTCAGGGTCACCTGTCCCAGCTGTGTCTTCTCCCAGCATCCCATGCATCCCCAGCCCTTTGCTGGTGTGGCAGTAGGAAAAGCAGAAAAGGCCTTGACTCTGTGTAAGCCCTGCTCAGCAATAACAAATACATCTCTCTATTATCAACCTTGCGTTCAGCACAAATCAAAAACACAGCCCCATACCGGGCACTGTGAAAAAAATTAACTGTCCCCCAGCCAAAACCAGCATATACATTCTGAGTCTGCCTGCCTGCAATTATTGACAGGGGCACATAGCAAAGCACTGGAAATTTGCCTGACTATAGGCACTGAAAAAGGTATACAGCAAGCTACACATTCTGCCACATACTGCTGACTTGAGATAATTGTAATACCAGTTTGGGAATATGGGGTCTGAGGTTTCAAAAATGAATCTAAAATTACCTGCAGTGTTGACCAACCTTTCTCTTCAGGAAAATAAGAAAGTGTAAAGGCCAGAAAAACAGAGAGCAAACAATAGAAGCAGAATGATGGCAGAGCAAAGAAGGCAGAGAGAAGACAAATTCATACAGCTGGACACAACAGGGAGAGTACTGGTTTATGAAAGAGTCCAATATCTGCAGAATTAACACACTGCATACAGAGATGTGAGCCATGAGAGTGCTATGTTTGGGGGACAAGCAATACAAATGAAAGTTTTCTTTGGAATAGAAAGAAAGCAGCCGTACAGTTGACAGAAATATTTCTTTCTGATGTATTATGCTCTTTCATAAAAAAGCTGCTTCATCGAATAGAGGCAGTGTGGTGCTATTCCACCATGATACATGTAAAATATTAACACAAAAACATCGCATCAATTTTTTTCTGCTGTATTAGTTTCATTCTGTGTAAAACAAATTCTTTTTCCCTTTTATGATTAAGAATAAAGAGATTCTCCAGGAGTTAGAGATCTATGATAACACTTAGAAAAAAACATTTTTTTTTTCTAATGAAGGAAGTACAGTTCAGCATGAGTTTAAAATCATATCAATAATGGCCAAATCACTCTGAAAATACTTGTATGATAAGTATGTTTAGTATTATATGTATATTAAGAAAAAACAAACCAAAACACAAGACTTCAGGGATTCAATCTATAATTAATGATGTGCAAAATGTGCATAAGGAAAAAAGTGTTTAAAAGTGGCAGGTTTTTCCCCAAAAATTAGCTGGAATTCTATTGAATTTGTGGAGCTACTTTTTCATATTTTATTTGCTGAGTATGCTTAGTTTTCTAGAATGACCAGTTTTATCACACTACAAATAAACCTACAGTTTTTATCATTATAAAATCAGATTAAATATTCTCCACTGTGCTTCTTCTCAGTCATATAAAAGATGCTTATAATCTAAAGTTTCATCTATGGGTTTAGTCAACTTTAAATATTCTTATCCCATGTCCTCAGTCACTTAAGCCATTACTTTTGTTCTCTTTGTGTTCATTCAGCTATCAGATTTGTTCCTTCATAAAATATACAGAAAACTGACTGTGTTTTGTTTAGAAATGCTGTTATGAGCTGTCATCTGCTTACTAATCGTGAGACTAACTTACCCTCTATTTCATCCTTTTCTAAGTCTATTGATTATTCTATCGATCTATTCATTATGTGCTTGCTCTTTTGGACTTGTAACAGAATGGGCCTTTTATTCCTTGTTTCCATAGGTTTGCTTTTGACACAAGCAATAAAAGTAGGCAATGTTCTTATTGTAAAGTCAACCCTTTAGATTTTATTCTGTGATTAGTAATTGATCACCAATAAAGATTGTTTTATCTTGCCTAAAAGACAAAAGAGATTAAATTTGAAGGAGAAAACCTGTGACATTGCCACTGAAAGAGAAAGAAGGAAATGGAATGCTGGAAGAACACTCTATGGAAAATACTTAAAACACCAGCACTTAAAAGGAGGTCTCAGATGTAATAAACTATAATTTAATATTACAAAGAATTAAAATTACCCAAATTTGAAATAACAGCTACAAGTCATATATCAATACAGTCTTCTAACTATAGTCAAAAAACTGACTAATGTAGTATGTACCAGGCACTGGAGATGCTAAATTCTATAATATAAATAAAATACATGGGAAAAGAACAGTGATAAAATATATAGTCACTGATGCTACAGAAACAGAATAAGAACACCTTCATATGTGGAAAATCCCACTGAATTCATGAGTGTGCAGGAGGATCTTGGACTTAGCCAAATAGTCTCTGAAACATTGTTCCCTTTTCTTCTCAGAGAAGATCTTATTAATAATAAAGTTTGAAAATATTAATGTTTAAACCAGAACTTGAAAGGAAAGCTACTTCCTTTAATAATGTATCTTTGTTAGTTTAAGTACACTTGAAATGTTCTTAGTGAGGTAAACTTTTATCCCCTATCCTCTTTCAAACCTTCCAAATCATGACCAGGTCTTCTGTTTTTTGTTGAACAGTTCTCTATAGTTTTGAGTGTTGGCTCAGTTACTTTCAGATAGGAAAACATTAAACAATCTGACTCTCAGATAACCTAATTAAGCCTAAAGATTTAAATCCCCATCTAAATATTTCAGAAATAAGTCAGAATAAAAAAAAAAATGTGATAAGAAGAGGAAGAAAGTTTTGCAATTATTGCACTTGAAATAATTTTGCGTCTTGAATTATACATTCATATATAAATACAAGATCAAGCATAATGATATAATATTTATGGTTATGACAGCTTCAGAAAATTCAGTCTCAACATTTTAACTAAAATTTTAGTTTCATCTCAATGAACTGATTTTTCCAGAAGGATGAAATATTTTTCACAGACCATATATTTAAAACTCAAAAATCCTATTCATCAAGAAATAAAAACATATTTTGCAATTTCCAAATCAACTTGATTTTTTCATGAAAGAGAAGCAAATTCCACAGGCTCAGAAATCCACTGGGAGAGTAAAATTCAATAGAGTCTGCTTTCAATAATCAGCAATAATTTCCTATGGACAGCTCCAAACATTCAATTATTGACAAAACCATTACTAGAAACTATTTTAATGTAACTGTAATACAGTTTAGTTCATAAAATAAAGCTGTAAATAAGTGCACATAATCAATAGGATTAATATTCATCAATTTTACATTTCAAAAATGAATAAAAGAAAGACTCTTTTAGTAGTTTTTTTGTGTTTACTATGTGAGCTAGTCATAACAACTACATGGAAGAGTTAATTTTTTCCTTTAGAGGAAAAACTCCAGTTTTTACATATATATATATAAACATTTACATACACACATGTAATGGTCTATAGAAAACTTGGTGTGATCTCCCAATAAAATAACCATGCTTCTTAGAGGGCTAGTTTCTATGTTTCTTTGTTCAACAGAGATTTTATATACCATAAACTATCTACTGGTCGATTTTGTTACTTAAGAATCTTAAGATTATCGGTAAAAGGGTATTTGCTACACAAAAAACCACATGTCTGGAGACACAACAGGGAGAACACTTAGCAATTGGTGTTACGGACATAAGAGAAAAATAATTTAATTTATTGTCAATTACTGTAAATAATTAGTGATTTGAGTATTGGGAAACAAAGAAGACAAACAATAAAACACCTTTTTTTGCCACTTTTCCAGGCTTAGCTTCACTCCCAGGTTCTGCTTCACTGCAAACAACTCTCTCAGTATCTGCAGCACAGTGGGTTGAGGTCAGGACATAGTTTCTTTTTTTTGTCTTCTTCCTTTTTGCATTTTTCCTGTGCTCCAGGATTGGTTCTCTACAGGCTGCAGTAATTTCAGAGATGTACCAGCTTAAGCAAGGTCTTATTCATGGGGTACAGTCCCTTCAGAGGAGTGCTTGTTCTGCCATGGAATGCCTCTTCCTTGATGAACTGACCACATCTCAATAACTTTGCTGCTTCATAGTTAGTGTCAAACAAGTTTTCTTGAATTTAGAAGTAAAAGCTGAAGTAAAATATAAAAGAAACAGAAATTGAAAACAAAAAAAAATATGCAAGAAGGCAGCATTTCAGAAGAAGAATCCAAATAATGGAAGTATTTTGAAAGTGTTTCTTGATGAACAGCTTTTTTCTTTAGGTTTTACAGTTTTAACTGTCTGAATAAGGGTAAGTGTATTCAGAGCACTTTTCCTCAGATCTTTTTATAAACAATGCAATTAATTGTCTATGATGGGAGAAATATGAATGTCAGCTAAACCTGCATTCTCAAAACTACCTCCTGTATATTCAGAAAATAATTGGAGTTTACTTGTTTGAATATTTTTATTGTTTTCTTTCAAATTTCAAGGGGAAACACAAAAAATTTGAAAATTGAATATTTTCTCCCTGTCTCTTTATGAAGAAATGCTGAAAAACAGCTGGCTGAAGTTCTTCAAGGTTCTAGCAATATCCATGTATTTAACCTTTATTGGTTTTCTGAAGTTGTTGCATATGCATTAAGGAAACTAATCAAGACAAACTTTCACCACCTGCCCTCTGGAGATTTCCCTTGTGTATTATTAAAAGATGCATAAAGTGATGTACTTGAGGAAAAAAATTCAGTTGACTGCTTTCATTTTTTATCACAACATTTTTTTATACTTTGCAAGACTTTCAAAATGCACCCCAAAATACATTTGTCTTATTAGTTATACAGTGATTTGCAGTTGTAGTTGTGATTTTAGTGGCAGAAATCAATATCACTCTTGCCAGCTGATATTAGAAATATTACATGATGTGATGAATATCTAAGGTTTTCCTAGAAGTTCTTTTTTTTTCCTCTCTCAATTAAAACATAAATCATTCATCTATACATTTTCACATACCTTTCCATAGCTGGCTTTGTGCTAAATGTTTTCCTAGCATCTTCTGTCATTCTTTATTACTTTGGATTTACATAATAGTCCTATATTTCAAAGATATTTGAAGGAAAATTCATCTGTGTCAAGAAAAGAACTTTCCATCAGGAATAAGAGGGTAGTTGAAATGAAAAAAGTCAATCCAATGCATTCGATTGAATTACTAATTGCATTCAGACCTGACTTGATTTTCCAAGACACCAGGAGCTTGTGTTCAGCTGTTTCTGACCTGAATTCTGAGCTATGCAGAATAAATAAACAATTAAATAGTCATGTTGCAGCACTTGTTAACCTTTCACTAATTGCCTTTAGACTGAATTATGCACTTTATTTTTGGAGAAAGAATGCATATTTTAGCAACAATACAATGTTAATGTATACAAAAATACTTTACCTAATGATACATTTACATAACAGTTTTTAATTTTACTAAGATGTAAGTTGATGCAGAATTTTTGAAGGTATTTTTTTAAACTATTTATGCAACAAAAACACTCAAAAAACATGAACAAAAACATTTCTAAAGTGTCATCAAAGTAAGAAAAATACATTAGTTTTATGAAGTTATCTGTTTGTATTTTTAAAATTCTTCTTTTCTGTATTTATTTCTTCCATGCTGAATATATATGCTAAAAATTATTGGCAAATTGCATTTTATGTTATTTCTGATCAGCTGAAGATTTTCCTTAAATAAAGTACCAAAAAGAACATATAATTTGCTCTTAACTCCTTTAAACTTTAATGTGAATATTTGATTCTGGATCATTGCTCTATGAATCCTATTGAAAGGTAACTTTCTGTTTCAAGAAACCAAGAGCAATACTGTAAATGTCACCGAACATTTCTAAGCGTGGTTTGAATTGGTATTAAACTGAAGAATAATAAGACAAAAAGTAGGTAGGGCTAATACATACATGAAGATATTTCAAAGGAATAGTTCTGGAGATAAGCTGTATATGCACAGCACATTTTGTCATGGTTCCTACCTGTTGTTACAGAAGGGAGATGCCTAGAATTATTGCTAAATACCTGATTAGATAGAGAGAATGAACATTACTAACACTGGTGTAACATAAATTGCAATAGATCTTGAATGAAACTTATTTCTGGTTGTTTGTTAGCTATTGACTTGACAAAACTTTAATGAAAATGGTTTGACCTAGGTCTGTTGTGAAAGCCCTTATTATTATCTGCATTCATAACCTGATAGTTCCCTATAATGCTTGAAACTCATAAATACTTTGGAAAAAAAATAAAATATTGTGCCTTTTTTCAAGTATATTGATACAGTATTTAGTGTGTATTTAGCTATTGTAACAGTAAATAACAGTACTATTGCAAGATGCATTCAATTAAATTTCATACTGTAATTTCAGGTATATTAGCATTCAGACATTAGCAATACTGCTTTTTGAAGGTAGACAAAATGATAATAGGTAAATGATAAGGTAATAATGTATTTATTGTACCAGTAATCTTTAAATTGTATTCAAAGTGATAAAAAATATGCAAATCAGAACTATGGGATATTATTCTTCCCCCAGCAAGCATGTGCATGTGCACAGATGTACAGATGCATAGTTCCCATTAGATAGTTTTTAAGCAATATACCTTTTGTGCTGTCACCAAAGACATTCTTGAAACTTCTCTTCACTCATTACCTTATTCTATGATCTTCTTTCCTTCATCTTCTTGATATCTTACTGCTGATTTTTTTTATTATTGTTTTGTATGTCATATTGGATCTGATATTTTCTTTTCCCCTTTGATTCTCCTTTAAACATTCACCTAAGGGACTGGACTACGGTAAATACTGTGATTCTCCGAAGCTTAATACCACAGGCAATCAGTATAACAGAATTTGTTAAATTAAATATATCAGGAACATCTGGCAAATCTCAAAGTAACACAGTTTCATATTTATTAAATAACATTATGTATTTTGATTTCATTTTTTCACAGCACCTGTTCAATACACCATCTTAGATTTTTCCCTTGTTTTGTCATGAAAAAAATAGAAAATATAAAATAAACCCAGAAGAAAATGTCTCTTAAAGCTGTTTTTAAAGAAAATTAATCATCTTTCTAATTCTATTCAATATTATACTATCTTCTTCATGTAATTATATAAGCCATCACTATCACCATAACAAATTTATTTTTTTTAAGCCTAAAGATATGAATGGAAGTAATTAATAAATATTCCTGAGTAATGATGGGCTTCAGGTACTACTCTTACAACATGTACTGTATATTAAATTTGCATGCCTATTTTTATTCACGTAAAATTGAAACAAGGCTATGGAAATTTTACCAGTCAAAGGCCTAGAGAAAGGAAAAATACATACATAAATAATTGACTTAATAAACCTGAGGTTGGTTGGGGCATAGATTCATATGGGTGATATTCAGCCTGAGAATTGAGCAAACACAGATGCTTACAGTTTCTACCTGCAGGAGAGCACAGGCTGACTCCATCTGCTCACACAAAAGCAGGTCCACCTGGAGAACCCTAAGGCATCAGACACGTGCACAGGAGTGGCCCAGAGACATGGGATACTCCTTAAAGCAGCAGCTGGGTGGTGCTAAGGCCTTTCAATGACATTAGATGTCTTGGCGTGGGTTTCCCGATGACATATATTAATGAAACCTTGATAGCAATCTGGCTTTTCAAAAGTAAACATGTGGTCAGCTTAAGAAGTTCTTTAGGATTCTCCTATTTATCCACTAAATAAAAAGTGTAAAAGAGTTTAATACCACAAGAGTAGATATCTCCCGAGCATAAACAAAAAACCAAAAAACCCCAAATGAAATCAAACCAAAACAACAACAACAAAAATACCAACCAAAAAAAAATCACAACAAAACCCCAAAACTCTCAAATCTGAGAAATGGCTCAGGTGTCTTCAATGTGATTAATTGTAAGAAATAAGCACTTAAGTGAAACAATTTGTCTTCTAGAAATGTCTGGGTTTCTTTGGTTTCTACTTTATTGAATCACAGAAACATAGAACAGCTCAGGTTCGAAGGGACCTCAAGAGACCATCTGTACAATATTTTGCTGGAAAAGAAGCCAAGATGAGATCACCTAGCTCCCTGTCCAGTTGCATTTTGAAAACCTACAGTGATGGAGACTCTGCCATATCCCTTGGAAGGCCAAGTGAATGACTGTCTTCTTACTATAAACTTCTTATCAAGCTGAAACCTCTCCAAGTGCAACTTATACCCATCACCCATTGTCCTCTCTATGTGTCTCCTTATGAAAAGAGAGCCTCCATCCTCTTTGTAGGAAAGCTTCGAGTACTGGTTCCCCTTGAAGTTTCTCTTCTATGACGTGAAATGCTGTAGTTCCTTCAGTCTTTCCTCACCAGAGTGTTCTCCAGTCTTTTGTAAATATTCTCAGCCCTCCTTTGGAGTCTGTCTCCATATTTCTTGAACTGGGGGGACCAGAACTGGAGATGGTAAATTAGGTGTGGCCTGACAAGCACTGAGTCTCTCTCTTTCTGCCAGTAATACCCTTGCAGATATAGTCCATGATCTGACTTGCCTTTTGTTGCTGCAGCATCACACTTGCTGACTCGTGTTCATCTGGTTCACCAGGACCCCCAGGTCCCTCTCAGCATGACTGCTCCCCAGACACACAGATCCAGCCTGTATTGGGCTCCTTGGTTATGACATCCCAGGTGCAGAACCTTGTACTTTGTCAATCTATCACCCATATCACCGACCAGCCATCCAATCTGTACCTTGCCAATTTGGCCAGAGCAAGGCTGTGGGAAGCAGTGTGGAACATTTTGCTAAGTCCAGGTAAACAACATCCATACTCTCCTGACAAATCAGGTTAATTAGGCATAATTTTCCTTTAGTAAAATAGTGCTCCCTTTCCCCTATCATCTGAATAATTTGATTTGGAATAGTTTTTAGGAAGACTTCTTACAATACTTTTCCAGGGAATGAAGTAAAACTAATGGGCTGTAGTTTCCCAGGTCTTCTTTTGGGCTCTTGTAGATGACATTTGTTCTTTTTCAGTCATGAGACTGTCCCTCTATCTCCAGGATGTTTCGAATATTATAGGCAGTGACCTTGCAACAACATCAGTCACTTGTCTTAAACCCTAGGGGGATTTCTGTTCAGGGACAAAAATTTGTGTGGGTTGTGCTCTTGCAAGAGGCCACAGACCAGTCCTTCCTTGACTACTGGTGTGTTGACATGTGTATTGTCATAGCTGCCTGATCCTGTGATCTAGTTTTAAACCAAACCAATATAATTAGTAATTCTTGGAGTATGTATATGTACTTTCATAAGCATGAAGTAATAAATTAGAGCTGCATCAAAAGGTACTCCAATTGTTACATTACTACATTCTCCTAAATGTATTTTATCAACAAATTGTACATATATTTAAACAATACAGCATCAAGTGGGAATAGATATGGAAACTAAAACAGGGCTTTGACTTTTCCTTTATTTTGTTACACTTAAAAACATTTTTAAATGAGTGACTTTTTATGATTATTATTTTTAGCACCTATATGAAGGAGAAAAATAGCTAGAAAAACATTAGGTATTTTCCTTATTTTGCTCATCTGAATCTAGGTGAACAGAATAAAGTGATATAAGAAAGTAGCTAATTACTGTGTCAGCCATATACTTTGCTAAACAAAATCTAAAGGGAAGTGTGTTAAAGTATTAAATGTAGAAATCTGAGCATTTATCAAGATTTTGGAGCCTAAAATAACCATTTTGGGGCATATCTAATGTCTGAATATGTAGGTCAGAAAAAGGAATAATTAAGGGATGAAATTTGCTTTGGACTCAGCATCTTTAATTAAGTAGTCCAGAATTCTGAGTTTGGATAAATTATGCTTTATGCTGTTTCTCTCTGAAGTAGTCCACAAAGATCTTTAATATGGACCAAAAACTGCAGCAGTGTGAGGCATTCTGCAACCCATAAGCTACCTAAATGTGTGAGACAGAGTCATAATCTTTCAAAACCTCATCTACCATAGTATAATTACATGATTACACCTCTGAACTTCTCATTTCATCTTACTTTAACCTGTTAATCAAAAATGTTTTATAATAGAGATGAGTGATAATACTCCTGCATTTTGGAAGGTTACTCGAATTTTAATAATATTCTGGTTTTCAAGGTTCATAATATATTTTCAATTTACTATAGTTTGACCTTGGCAATGGAAGTTTCTTTCTGTCAGATGAAAGTGTAAGGAATATACCTTGGTTTTCTACAAAATAAGTTATAAATAAGAACTATTTTCCCTTTAAAAAATGACAAATAAAAGATAGAAGTTAATTTTAAGATTATTTTAAATATGTCTTAAGAAAAATTGAAGACTTTATTCCTGGCCAAAAAAATTAGGAGTTTTCCTGACAAAATTGCATATACTATACCATTATAAGTACCCTTTGCAAAGTATAATTATGTAACCATGGTGAAGTAATATTAAGTGACTAATTCTGTGTCTGTGAAGCACAAAAATGAATGAAATTAAGCAAATTTGGATATAAAATTTAGGAAAAAGAAAATATCACAATATATTTTATATTTCAGTTCGGATCAAGACAGGTTAGCTTTCAGCTTCAAATAAATATAATAAGTAAGTAGGTAAGAAAGATATAGAAGTAACAGTTTTATTGGAAAGTGTACCTCCAAAAGTGGGGAAAAAATGGTACTCAAAGTAGTAAGTGGAAGCTCTGTTTTCCTTCCTCTCCAGTGTAGTAAAGCCAGTCAATGGGAAGGAAAAAATGCACAAAATATTTTCCTTCATAAAAAAAATTTAAAAATTTATATTTTATATATCTTTCTTAAAAGTAATGATATTATTCTGACTGCATAGAATTAAATCAAACAGAAACTGTTAGGTCAAGTTTAACACAAAATGAAGCTGCAACAGACATAAGAAAGGATATCTTATTAAAAGTCTTTGATAGATCCATGGAAAAATGGTTAATTTGAATATACCTCTCTGTTTAATCTGGAAAACAGGATTTTTTTCTTTTTCTCAAGACTGAAAGTAGTATCAAAGAAAACTGCAGAACCTCAGCATTTCTGAATTAGGAAAGATGAAGTACAGAAACTAATATGTATATAGATGTGAATTAATTAATAAGTTGATATGTGACAGAGAGAAAAGACAGAGTCAATGAAACACTGTCACATAAAAACAGTGTGGGTTGTTTTTTCTTTTCCAAACAGAAATGTGATTAACTCAGATGAGGAAAAAAATGTAAAAGGCAAGTATCCAGAGGCTATGTGCATAAGTGGATTTATTTTTTTTATCATTCCACTCAGTATTTTTTTCATTTCAGTTGTTGCTCTTTAAGTTGAAGTGAAAAACTGTTCTTTTACTCTTTGAAGCCTTTTTGTCAGTCACTGACACCATATCCTGGAGTGAAAAGGCTTACATATGTTGAAGCCAGTTGGGCTTGTTATGATAAAATAGAGAGTAGGAAGGGAATGAAGAAGGATTTTATTATATTTCAGGATGATTGAAACATAAGATTTTATAGTAGGAGAGGCGAAGTATTGGCTGATGAAGAAAGAGTATTTGAGATGCACTTATAGTGAACTTAAGTCTGCAAAGATGACAACCACCAACAGCAAAGGAAATTCAGAGTGAGCTGTATCTAAAATAATGAAATGCAAGGAAAAGATTTCTTAGAAAACACATGAATTTATTCTGTGTAATAACCCATCAGTTATTGTTAATGGACCACCTTTATTATCTTTTCTGGAAGAGATGGTTTTTTTTTTTAATATTTATATACACATACAAACAGAAAGCTCATCAACTAATACTTAAGAAAGAATCATAACATTTTTAAAAATTGCTGATCTTCTGTTATTCCTGTTGCTTTTGATATTGATTTTACAGGTAAGCTTCAACTTTTAAATTGTCCACATTTTCTGAGAGTTAAATTTATAATGATCAACAGAAACAGACTTTACCCACCAATCTATTTTTTTCTTATATTCTTCCTGATTCTATTTCTATACAATGTATCAAAAGATTGTCATGTTTGTGTTTAAGCCTGGTGTTATCTTCTGTATCATGTGGCTTACCTCAGAGTTACAAGTTGTAATGTATTTTTTCCACTTCTTGATTTTTAAAGGACATGAGCTGCCCTTTGAAGCAGGCTTTTAGAGAAATTTGGCACATGGTCTCAAAAGCCACTTTGACAATATTATTTAGAATTAACTGACAGAACTGGCAGGTAGGACCATCTGTCTCCTGTGCCTCTTTATGTTTTAAGATATGTTAACTAGTGACAGACTTTGAGTATTGCATTGAGTTTGCATGGCCACGTTTTGGTCTACAGAAGGTGCTAGAGGTTTCCTCCATGGCCAGCAGAACCAATGCCAGCCAGCTCCAAGGTGGATGTGCTGCTTGCCAAAGCTGGAGACAATCAGAAATTATGGCAACACCTCTATGATAAAATATTTAAGAGGAAGAAAAAGAAATTATTGTGCATAAGTAATTGCTCAGAGAAAAGTAGACGGAACATGTGAAAGGAACAACTCTACAGACACCGGGGGCAGTGAAGAAGTGGGGGAAAGAGATGCTCCAGGTGCTGGAGCTGAGATTCCCCTGCTGCCTGTGGAGAGGCAGCTGTGACTCTGCAGCCCATGGAGGACCACAGGGATGCAGAGATCCACCCACAGCCCATGGAGGGGACTCACTCTAGAACAGGTGGATGCCTGAGAGGAGGCTGTGAACTCATGGGAGGCACATGTCGGAGCAGATTTCTGGCAGGGGTATGCAGACCTGTGGAGAGAGTAGCCCACCCTGGAGCAGTTTTGTAGACAGAATTTGTGACTGTGTAGGAAATCCATGCTGTAGCAGGGGAAGGACTCTTCTCCCTGAGCAGAACAGAAACTGTGTGTGGTGAACCAGCTGTAACCCCTGTCTCCCTACACCTCTGGGAGAAGAAGTCAGAGCTAGGAAGGAGGTGTAGTGGTGTATCCTCCCCCCCACTCCCCTTTTTTTTTCAGGCCGTTCACACTATGATCTGAGAACTGCGCATTAGGCCTTGGCACTTGATGAACAGCACCTGGGCTGGGCTCCTCTTGAGCTTATTGAAAACAACAGCTGCTCCCAGGAACTGGTGCTGTCTAATGAGCTACTGCCTTTTTTTTTATTAACAGCCTTGGAAGCTTTT